>OZ026618.1:39329745-39409745 GCA_964020975.1 Hermodice carunculata
CGAGGACTCGGACCGTTCGTTACTATACCATACATGTAGCAAATAAAGTTCATTTCAAGGAACCTTCAAAGACTGAGCACTATAAATAGTTATCATGTCACGTGACTGAAGTTTAATTTTTGAATCAACCACTTGATAAATAAAAATGTTGGGACTAGAAGGACAAACAGCTCCTTATATATAAACTTAAAATGATTTTATCTACTTCACAAACTTGTAAATAAATATATAGGGTCAATATTTTAATACATGGTATGAAACAAAACAGATAATGATCTTTTATTTATGTCTGTGTGCCAACACAGACATACTGTTTTTCTAGGAATTCTTTATTTCTTTCTTTCTTTCTTTCTTTCTTTCTTTCTTTCTTTCTTTCTTTACAGGCAAATTTGTCCTACATTTCATTTGAAAAGTATTTTACATAGAAACTCCAAACTTGGCATGATTATACTTCCATACATGAGGCCTGGTCTTTTTGTAAAGAGGTTCAACGGTTTTGAAAATTATGCAAATTAGGGCCATTTGAAAATTTAAATCTTGAATATCTCCAAAAATATTATAGGTACAGGTAATCACTCCAACTTCGATTAATATGTTGGTTAGACTGCACATTTTTGTAATTTACATGTGACCTCTAAAGGTCAAAGGTCAATGTCATTTTCACGTTTGAAATTTTCATCTAGCCATAACTCAGTCAATTTTCAACCAATTTTAACCATGTTGGACCCAACCTGTAGGTATTGCAACACTGCATATTTTTGTAATTTACATGCAATGCCTAAAGATTAAAGGTCAAGCTCATTCAGGCCTTTTTGTTAAAACTAGCCATAAGCGTAATGGAATGTGAAGTACCAAAGGCTTCAAAGATGGTATCAGTCAAGATTCTGGGGTCCGCTTTGGTAATTGATACTTTTAGCCCAGATAAGAGAGCTTGGGTTTGATATCAGGCTACGGGCAGCATGCTTGTCTGTATGTGTGCCCCTGAGTAGCACACAGAATGCCGTGTGTGACTGCTTTTGTCATGATTACACAAGACAGACAAGATGTAACTTAGAACATTGGAACAACATATAATAAATAGGGTAAGACATAACAGATTCAACTGAAAGCCACAGGAAGCTGTAGTTTTCCTTGCAGTGAGGTTGCAAGGTTAGGATATCGTACAAGCCACGGGTAGCCAGGTCAGTGTTCAATGTAAACAAAGCATGCACAAGTATGAATAGACTGACGTCTACAAGTTGTATCATGCTTAGAAGACTACTTGGTTCATGAGAATGAAATGGAAAAGAATGATGACACAGTCTGTGGTAGTTTATATATCATTTCATACTATCAAAGATGTTGTCTTTCTTTCTTTCCTTTTTTTCTTTTTTATGGATGTGTGCCGACAGACATATTGTTTTTCTAGGAATTCTTTCTTTCTTTCTTTCTTTCTTTCTTTCTTTCTTTCTTTCTTTCTTTCTTTCTTTCTTTCTTTCTTTCTTTCTTTCTTTCTTTCTTTCTTTCTTTCTCACTTTCTTTCTTTCTTAATGTGTGTGTGCCAACACAGAAATATTGTTTTTCTTTCTTTCTTTCTTTCTTTTTTTCTTTCTTTCTTTCTTTCTTTCTTTCTTTCTTTCTTTCTTTCTTTCTTTCTTTCTTTCTTTCTTTCCAGACAAGTTTTTCCGACATTTTATTTAAAAAGTATTACACATAGAAACTCCAAACTTGGCAAAATTATACTTCTATAGATGAAGTCTGGCCTTTTTGTAATGAGAGGTCATGCTTTTCAAAATTATGTAAATGAGGGCTAATTAAAGTTTTAAACCATCAATATTTTATATACTATAGTAGATGTGGTTCCGAGTGTATAGGAGTTTGATCATAGCAAGGAAAAGGCCATCTCAAATGTCAGGGTCATGTCAAGGTCAAAGGTCAGTTTTAGGCCAAGGTGTCATTTTTGAGGTGAAGGTTCACTTCAGGTAGAGGTCATCTCAAGGTCAAAGGTCATTCAAGGGCAAAGGCCACTTTCGATGGCGGCTTTCTTCTAGCCATAACTTGGTCAATTTGTATCCAATTTTGATCATGTTTGGTTCAAATTGTAGCTATTGCAACACTGCACATTTTGAAAATTACATGTGACCCCAAAAGGTCAAAGGTCAATGTCATCTGGACCTTTGAAATTTTCACCCAGCCATAACGCGGCCAATTTCCATCCAATTCTAATCATGTTGGACTTAAATTGTGGGTATTGTAACACTTTACATTTTTGCAATTTACGTGTGACCTATAAAGGTTAAAGGTAAAAGGTCAAGGTTATTTGAATTGGAAATATCATCCAGCCATAAGCTTAATGCAATGTGAAGTACCTAAGCACAAAAGTTGTACCATCTAATATTTACAGCTTTTGAAGGAACACAGACAGATTTGCTTTAAAGCAAATCTTCCTTCTAGTTTATAGGTCTGTTTTTCTAGTTGCACTTGCAGACATCGCTAAATGTAAGAACCTGGGACCTGGTAGCTGTGAATGTCTCTGTATAGATTTTAGGTTTACCCTTTTAGGCATATGGACACAGAAACGTCTCGGATATTGTGACTTGGGTTCATATACGACCCAAAATTCAGTTGAATTTTGTGTTTAGTTTCCGCTGAATCCATATGAAATATTTCATTCTTATCGGCCATGAATTCCTCATGTGACCGCTCTTTAAATTTTTTTCTCTGGTTATCCTGCAAGTAAACCCTTTCAAAGCCATCTGCGACTAAAGTCGAATGACGTATGACAAACTGCTCCTGATTTAAATGAGCATGCCAGATTTATATTTCCTGTGCAGAGAAAATTCATTCAAGAACCTGCTTGCCTATAGCTCTGGAAAATATAATAGGCCGGGTCAGCAGCTTTTCACGGCGCGCTTTGGGCGCAGTGTACCCAAAACGCGCCAAGGAAAGCTGTTGGCTCAGTCAAAAACTTGACACGAAAAGAGTTGAAACTAGGAAAGATGATTTGCTAGCAAATCAGTGTGTGTGTGTCTTTAAAGCATATTGGTATGGCAATGTACAACTATTCCATAAAACAGGAGTAGAAGTCATAATGGCATCTCTGTCTATTATAGCTTTGAAGTTATTCAAGATTTAAAATTTCTAATGGTGCTTTTTTACATAATTTAAATTGCTACAACTTCTATTTTTAATTCATTAGGTGATTAGGTGCCAATGGTCAACAACCCCCCTAGTAGAAGTTGGAATGACATCTCTATTATACTGTGGGAAGATATTCAAGATTGAAAATTTCAAATTCAGAAAGAAATTCAGAAAGAAAGAAAGAAAGAAAGAAAGAAAGAAGTAAGAAGGAAGGGAGGGAGGGAGGGAGGGGGACGGAGGGAGAAAGAAAGAAAGAAAGACAGACAGACAGACAGACAGACAGAAAGAAAGAAAGAAAGAAAGAAAGAAAGAAAGAAAGAAAGAAAGAAAGAAAGAAAGAAAGAAAGAAAGAAAGAAAGAAAGAAAGAAAGAAAGAAAGACACACACACTTCAATGATAGAATGCATGAGCAGGGATCTTGAGCATTCCCTGGACTGTGTAATTGTAGATAAATAATGTAGCCCAAAATGTTTTCTTTAAGAGCCACTGAACTGACTGGTGTCCAGAAAGAAAACATTAACTTAGAATTAAATCACCAAACAGACATAGCCATTCAATCAATGCAGCCTATGTTTATATGACAAAATTAACTCATTCAGTGATGAACCCAAAGGATATGCTCTGTGTAATTCTTTCAAATTTGCATTGCTAATACAATGTGTGAAACAAATAAAAAAGGTCAGAATATCACAAATCATGAGCAGATATTATATTCTATTATGATTGTCAGATATTTTAAATCAGAACCCCCTAATTTAAAAGATAAGAATACTCAGTATATCCCTTTGATACAAATTTTACTGATAGTAAATGAAGACGTCTGTCCTGAATGAGTCAAGGGATGACGCATTTTCAAAGGGTCATTTTGATGTCGCATCTTGTAAAATATATACCAGGATTATGGCTTGTTTGCAGTTTAATTGAGATGTGACACCCCTGTAAAAATGTCCCACAGGTCTTACAATGTTGATAAAGGCTGTGGATTATGAGTGAAATCTATTGGGGGTAATAAAATACACATAAACTTAAGGAGGAAAGGGTAGGGTTTATTTTGATGTGGTTACACTTGCCAGGACTTTGGAATAAGCTGGCTATTTGATACCAATCATTCACTGTCACTGGTCATGTGTGTTTGATAGGGTGGCAGACATATAGCAGGGCCAGCTCCACAGTAAAATGGTGTCCCTGCAGCCGGATTATTTTGTAAAAAATCCAATTATTTGAGACTACAAAAGTGAAAATAAAACCCATATAAATGTCTACAGCAGCACCCATGTGGACCTGTTTACAAACACCACTAATTATAGCAGCCGGGTTGAGTGGCAGGGCAAAGAGATCAGTGATAGGCTGTTTGGCCCACCAGCCCTGTGGTCACAACTAATGAGACGGCCCCCAGAGCTCAAGTTAGGTGGAATGCACTGTATATAACATATTGAAGATCTAAAACTTTAATTAGCTCTTATTTGCATAGTTTTGAAAAGTATGACCTCTCATTATGAAAAGGCCAGCCTTTATCTATAGAAGTATAATTGTGCCAAGTTTGGAGTTTCTACGTGTTATACTTTTCAAATGAAATATCGGACAAATTTGCCTGTAAAGAAAGAAAGAAAGAAAGAAAGAAAGAAGAAAGAAAGAAAGAAAGAAAGAATTCCTAGAAAAACAGAAAAGTGTGTGCTGACACACACACTTTAAATAAAGAATTCCTAGAAAAACAGAAAAGTGTGTGCTGACACACACACTTTAATAAAATGTGACTTCAGATTTGGACATGGTTCTTGTTATTATTAAAAGTATCATTATTTGCTGGACAACTATCCTTACACAACCTGGGAGGGCGGTTATGTGCCTTTTTACCACTTGTTAGCTCAGCTGACTTGTCAGTCAGCTGAGTTTTTGTGAGGGTCCGTCGTCCGTCGTCTGTCGTCCGTCTGTCCACAATTCACATTTTCGACTTCTTCTCAAAAATCGTTGGCCAGATTCACTTCAAACTTGGTGGGGATGTGCCTTGGGTAAGTCTCTACCAAGTTTGTACAAATGGTCACGGTCCAGTGATTTTTGGATTTTTAATGAATTTTTTGGTTCTTTTTTGGATAAATCTTAAAAAATCTTCTCCGAAACTGCTCACCCAAATGCTTTGATATCATACAGGAACACTCCCTGGGACTCTCTGTTTCTAATTTGTTCACCAGGTGGCGCTGCAATTTTTAAATAATTTTTTAGGAATTTTGTGTGTTATAGCTATTATTGACTTCTTCTCCCGAACCGTCACTCAGATTAAGCTGAAACATGGTGGATACGTTCCTTGTAGAAGGGTCAAACAAGGTTGTTCACTATGTGGGAATGCTGTGGATACCTGATTTTTAACGATTTTTTCATTCGGGTACTTATCGGTCAATGCAGCTTTCCTATTGATTACTATATAAGTCAATGGACATTCTAATGCTACTTCACATTTTCGACTTCTCTTCCAAAACCGTCATCCAGATTAATTTCAAACTTGGTGGCAATGTACCTTGGGTGGGTTTCTACCAGGTTTGTTAAAATGGTCATGCTCCAGTGATTTTGGGATTTTTAATGAATTTTTTTGTTCTTTTTTTGGACGAATGTAAAAAAATCTTCTCCGAAATCGAGTACCCAATTGCTTTGATATCACACAGGAAGACACCTAGGGACTCCTGGTTCTTAATTTGTTCACCAGGTGGCGCTGCAATTTTCTTTTTTTAATGATTTTTTTGTGTTATAGCTATTTCCGACTTCTTCGCCAGAACTGTCACTCAGATTAAGCTTAAAGGTGGTGGATATGTTCCTTGTGGAAGGATCAAACAATGCTGTTCACAATGTGGGAATGCTGCGGATTCCTGATGTTTAACGATTTTTTCAATTCGGCTCCTTTTCGGTAAATGCACCTTTCCTATTGATTACCATGCAAATCAATGGACATTCTAATGCTAATTTACATTTTCGACTTCTTCTCCAAAACCGCATCCAGATTTACTTCAAACTTGATGGGGAGATACCTTGGGTGGGTGTCTACCAAGTTTGTTCCAATGTCATGTTCCAATGAATTTTTGATTTTTTAAAGATTTTTTTTTCAAAAATCTTTACAAAAGCTTTAATAGGAAAGTTTAACATGGAAATTTCCTGTGATGGTTCTAACTTGAATAAATTTGGCCAGCTTTACTTCAAACTTGGGGATGTGCATTAGGTGGATCTCTACCAAGTTTGTTCAAATGGTTACGCTCTATTGATTTTTGGATTTTTTTATGATTTTTTCTTCCACTCGGCGCAAACCTTAAAAACTCTTTTCCGCTGAAACCGTTCACCCAATTGCTTTGATATCGTATATAGACACTCCCAGGGAAACCTAGTTCCCAATTTGTTCACCAGGTGTCGCTGCAATATTTTAAAAATGTTTTAAAGAATTTTTGTTTGGTTTTCCTATTTTTCACTTGTTCTTAGAACTGTCACTCAGATTAAGCTGAAATGTGATGGATATGTTCTTGTGGAAGGGTCAAACAAAGTTGTTTACTAGGTGGCACTGCTTTAGATTCCTGATTTTAAAGGATTTTTTTTCAATTCGGGTACTAATCGGTCAATACAGCTTTCCCATTGATTACTATGTAAGTCAATGGGTATTCTAATGCTAATTCGCAGGACAACTGGCACGAAATTTACTGTTTACTTGATAACTTGACATCTGTTTTGAGTTAGTACCGTGATGCTGCACATGTTAATGTATCTGTATTAAGGTCATGCTTAGACAGTACATGAATGACCTTGACCTCGTTTCTGGGGTCACAGTGCAACATACATGAATTTTACTCTACATTATAACTTGAGAACTACTTGAACCTTGATGTTGCACATGTTAGTGTTCTTGTATAAAGGTCAGACTTACTCAGAACATGGGTGACCTTGCTCCATTCCCAAGTTCATAGAGCTGTAAGTTTGATGAATGTCAAGATCAGCTGTGCAAGGGCTGTTCACACAGCCCTCTTGTATAAAAGCCTGTGAGCACTTTCGGACCTGTATCCACCATCGGAGCAACCTTCTCCACTGAACTCCATCCTTGACTCGGGGGGGGGGGGGGGTTGCCTTGTGTGCCCTGTGCTGCTTCTTAATTCATAGCCTGGGGGCGACTTCAATGTCTGATACAAAATCCCTTTTCTGGGGCCTACAACTGGTAACTGTCCCTCATTGTATTTACATTTTCAGGGAATGCTTACTCTGGGAAAGTCCCATTATATATTGTACATTACATTCATTTTTCAAATTGACATCCCCTTAGCACTAATCACACATATATTCTGGATACTGCCTCTTCGGAATATCCAGTCGGGACTAACCCACGGACTTGGCTGCCATTTCGAAAATTATGGATTCCGCACGGAACAGTTTGTAAATGAGTATTGGGACGATAGGGGGTGCGGGTGGGGTTATAATATATGAAACCAAAAGTATATATTTTGCAAACGCTTCAGGTCATCAATAATGATGTGAGTTATGGTGTGGCCGCGATGCACTTTGATATCCAAATCAAACGTATTTTTGTGCGACTGTCTCGCAACCAATGCATTGCCCAATATCGAATTTGTGTATTTTTGTCGTCCACTTCCTAGTAGCCATTACCCTATTCCGCAGAACGAACTCTTTACTCCCCATCAGTTAACCTGTTACTGTGTAACCTATATACAATATTATATATATATATATATATATATATATATATATATATTGTTTCATTACTTTCAGGGTTGGGCCTTTTTAGTAGGGTCTGTGTCAGGTTACGGGAACCTCACATATATTTTTGTTAGGCCTTTTGTAACTTGGATATTTGTTGGAACATGTTTAAAATGGTTGTTCTTTCCCCTTTTATACATTACTTCCTTTGACGTCAGTTTAAGTTTTTACCTGGGCACAGCCGGAGGCACTTGTTTTAAAATAAAAGCAAACTTTGTTCCGATATGATGTCTCAGTCGTTTCCCCTGCTCCTTACATGGCAAGGTCTACATTTAACCCAAATCTTTGACCCTTGCTAAAAATTAATCTAACGGCAATGGAATTTCCAAGGTTTTAACTTCGTAAAGATGTTTACGGTCAAAGGTAGAGCCCTTTATTATCCGAAATTAGTTTAGTGATCTTTTATCGTCAATACATTAGAAGAGCTCCAGTTTCAACTTTTCATACTTAATTTTTGTCAGGCTGGAGTCAACTATAATTTCTACTTGCCAGTGAGTGGTTTAATCCCCACACAGTAAGAATTTCGGGGAATTCATTGTAATAAGACCAGCGTGGTTTAGTTGGTTTAAACATATTTTATTCGTAGAATACAATTGGGAAGGAGGGTAGATCCCTATATTAATCCCTCTTGTGAAGGTGGTTTAGTTCCTCCTGCATGTGCTCTAAACCAACTTCTTAAAGACCTGTCAGCACAATCTTCTATCTGATAAGTTGTGATAACACTTGATTCTAATACTATTTAATTTCAACTCGAATGACAACTTGGACTGCTGTAACGGCTCGGGTGCATGACATGTCACTCCCTGTCGCACGGAATGGCTCAGTGCTTGCATTTTATTAGTAACCACTAATGTTGTCCATACACCACATCCACGAAGAATGAAACTTGATTGACTGCACTACATCAAATACAGTAGCATTTTGTCGGTACACACAGACATGACAGATACAATTAAAAAGATTGCACACAGCACCAGAACGCCATAACGAAAAATTTTACTCCCTGGCAAGTGAGTAAATAAAAGGAAGTACTTTGTACAGACAGGAGAAAAGTCACTGTGTCGCGAAAGAAATAAATAGAAGGTAAGATAAGATTTCCGCGTAAACCTTTGCCTAACTAGACTCTGTTAACACTATCATGAGCTGATCAAATGCTACAAATATAGGTAACCTCGCTGACGTGTTGACTAAGCTTTCATTCACGTTTAAAAATGTCGCACAGAGACCTGGTAATAGTACATTCAAATGCGGCTGCAAAAGCATTCAACGTTTTCCTTCAACTTAAAGGTCCCGCGTAATATACATGAAGAAAACTTATAATTTTTGATCCGTTGAAATTTTTTCCAAGCTCTCTTGTCATCTAACTGAGGTGAGTGCTATACTCAGGCTTACGAACTAAGGTAGCGCACATTTTAAACATTACAGTAACCTACAAACAAAACAAGGTAATGAAATCACCACAGCCAAACTTGTATGATATCCTCAACATTTTATCAAAATAATTTGCCGAACACTACTTTTTATGAGAAAAATAGGATTTCTATCCGTGTGACAAACCTTCAAGTCTGCTGCAAAATCAATAACATAACACAACAAATGGCTGAAAAAAGACTTTGAAAGACTAAAACGATAATTTCTGATACCAACATCAATAATTATTTTATGCAAAATATTATATTCCGGCAAAGATATAATTAGACAGTCTGAGGACAGTCACATCTTTCTGTCTCCTTTCGGGCAACATCCAGAACAGAGTCCACAAGCTCAGCGCCCTCTGTGTAATCTCCCTTGGCCCAGTTCTTACCGGCACCGCTTTGACTAAAGATAAAGTTGACTGGTCTGAAGGTTTGTCCAAAAGGACAAGATCCGAAAGAGTCCATGGTGCCGGCAATAGATCGACCAAGGGGGCACGTGGCACATATTTGCCTCACACTGTTTGAACTTGTAAAGAGTGTATTGCTTTTTATCGTTTATTTTTCGTTCTTGTCACATTAATGACAGGGAAGTCAATTATGACTATGAAGTGTTTTTTGTATTTGTTTTTCTTTTTCCTAGATCTTTTGTTGTTTCCTACAAAGGAACAACGGATATATACGTCAAACGACTACATGCCACAAGCTCAATGTCAAGTCAGTTGAGTACTAGTACTGTATCGAATTATGTTCAACTTGTCTAAAAAAATACAAAAATAGGTTTATTCTACTGCATGAAAACATCCTTAAGTGAAACTGATGACTCTAACAGAAGATTTTCTTCTCAATTCTGGTTGTGTACAAAATAGTTCTATGATGAATTTATTTGATAGACATGAAAATGAAGACGAGGATAATTTATTTGATAGACATGAACATGAAGACGAGGATAATGAGGAAAAAAGAGAAAAAAAAAATGACACATTCACCTTATTATTTTCATGATCGAAAACAATTTTGAATTTAAATGAAAATTCCCTTACTATTTTTAGCACTAACATCAATTCATTCCATGCCAAATTCGCAGAAATTGAAGCTTTTGTGCATGAATTGCGTCAGAATAATTTTGAATTTAGTGCTATTTGTTTGCAAGAATGCTATATTAAAAGAGATAGCGATCTTACCTTGCTGCAACTTGAAGGATACACTTGTATAGTTGAGGGTCAAACATGTTCAGCAAAAGGAGGTCTTATCATTTATTTAAATAACCGTTATAGTTTTACACCCTTAACCTTAGGTATGGGACCCGAAGTATATGAAGGTCAGTTTTTAGAGGTATTTGGTGATAATTCAAAAACAAACAAACAAACAAATAAACAAACAAACAAGCAAACCCCACATTATTCTTGGTAATTTATGTAGACCACCGAGCTATTACATGGATAGCTATCTTAGATTTACGGATGCATTTTTAGAAACATTATCAGTATGACAAGCCAGAAACAGTGAAGTGGCTATCTGTGGTTACTTTAGTATAGACTTGCTTTAAATTTGTGAGCGCAACACATTACAAGAATTTTTTGAAACTATCATGTCACACAGTTTTTTTCCTAAAATAACTTTTCACACTAGATTTTCAAGCAACAGAGGTACTTTGACAGACAACATATTTTGCCAAATATGTGAAACATCCATAAAATCAACGTCCGGAATAATGGTAAAAATTTCTCGGATCATCAACCATATTTTCTTTGCTTAGATATAAAAAGCGTCAAAAAGATATCACCAAAATTAATAAAGGTAAACAAGCAATCTTTACCATATATTACAAAATTTCTTCAAGAGCTTACTAAAGCCAATATAGAGCGCCAAATAAATAAAGACCCGTGTGCGAATCCAAATGAAACAAATTTAGTGACATTATAAATAAAGCAAAAGAAAATTATACTCCTACTAAATATGTAAAATTCAATAAACATAAGCATAAAAAAGAAAATTGAATAACAACGGACATTTTACAATCAATACAGTTTAAAGATAAACTATATAAAAGATTCAAATGCACTCCTAAAAACTTTCCAGTGCACCAAATACCTTAAAGAGGAACTTTTTAGGAAAACAGTTATTAGAGCTAAAAGGGACTATTACGAATCATGTTTTTGGTGTTTTAAAAATGATAATTTAAAAAAGACATGGGCTACAATAAATTAAATTTGTCAAAAACGAAAAACAAAAAGAAGTTCCCAGAGTATTTCTCGGATAAAGGAAAAGATATTGTTGATAAGGTCGTCATTGCTAATAAATTTAATGATTTTTACATAAATGTGGGCTTACTTTAGCCAGTAAATTAAACAAATTAGCAGTAAACAGTCATCAAACGTATTTAAATAAAACATGTGATCACAACGTTAATTTTTACAACATTGATTCACATACCATTGGTAATATTATAAATAAACTAAAAACGACAAGAAGTACAGGCGTCGACGGAATATCTACAAAAATGTTGAAATTTATCAAAGAACCAATTGTTTGGTCCCTCACCATAATTGTTAACAAAACATTAAACACCGGCATATTTCCAACTTAACTAAAAACTATACAAGTTACCCCCGTTTATAAAAAAGAAAGTTAAAAATCTTTTTACGAACTATCGACCCATATCTGCAGGGCCAGCTTTCTCGAAAATGTTTGAAACAGTAATCTACAATCAATTATACGATAACGTACTTTCTAAGGTATAAAGTATTGTATTACAGTCAATACGAATTTCGTAAATATCATTCAACAGAGCTTGCAGCAATTGAACTTACTGATAAAATAATACAAGAAATTGATAAAGGAAAGTTCCCAAATTGCATTTTTTTTTCTGGATCTGTCAAAGTCATTTGACACCCTCAATCAGTATATACTTCTAGATAAATTAAAATATTATGGAGTTATTGGCACTTCATTAACTCGGTTTGAAAGCTACCTGACAGACCGCCAACCGTATGTTCAGTATATTACCAAGTGAACTCGGGCATGCTACAAATTAAAACTTGAGTCCTCAAGGCTCGATATTAGGTCCCTTGTTATTTCTTATTTATACAAATGACATTGTACAGGCAAGCGAATTTTTTTAAATGATCTTGTATGCAGATAACTGTCCTATATCTGCTACTTTGAATATTTTGGTAGCAATGTTAACGATGCTGTTATTCATGATCACATTAACTCAGAACTCGACAAAATATCAGTTTGGTTAGATGCAAATAAACTCTCGCTCAATGTCAAGAAAACTAAATTCATGATCTTCAATCATCAAAAGATCTTTAGAATGCCTGAAATTAAAATAAGGAATATAGATATAGAATGTGATTTTTTTTTCTTCAATTTTCCAGGACTTGCGTTGCATTCACAATTAAACTGGAATGCACATATAGAAAAAAAAAAACCAAGCAGCAAGATAGCAAGATCGTTAGGTATCCTTAACAAACTGAAAGGAATATTACCAATTAGTGCAAAATTGAAAATTTACAATGCTCTTATATTTTCTCATGTGAATTATGGGATTTTAGTATGGGGTTTATATGCTCTCAGCTAAACGCCATACAAAAGAAAGCTATCAGAGTTGTATCATGTAGCAAATGTAATGCTCTAACAGATCCTTTATTTAGAAATCTGAGATTATTAAAAGTTGAGGACATCTTCACAATTGCCAAATAAAATGTTACTATAGATATATAAATCGACCACTTCCACTTAGCTTGCAAAATTTACCATTGTTTTCCAGGTATACAGATCTACATACGCACGATACCAGGCTTGCTCCAAATTTATTTGCACATCAGTATAATCACAGTTTCGGAAGAAATTGTCTTAGGTTTGATCTACCTGATAAATTAATTCATTACCATCCAATGTTTACGATAAACTTTATACTCATAGCTTACAAGGGCTATATAGCTATGCAAAATATGTATGTTGAAAATTACCAAGAAACTTGTGTCATTCCTAATTGTTATATATGTACCCACCAGGAATCATAGTATTGAAATCTATAAATTATATTTGTAATTCAGACATAAAAACATATTAATTAATAGAAAGTATTTTAAGATTAAGCCATATCAGAGTTATTACTGTTTGTTTGGAGCTGGCCCTCATGATAGCGACACAAATTTGTCTTAATGAGGGTCTCCTCCATCAACATACTTTACGCTTTTATTTATTTAATAACACATAATTATGATATTTTGCTAATGTATGTATCTTGATTAAATAAAATGATCCTGATTCCTGATTCCTCCTGCAGGAGAATGACAAAGCTGATTAAAAGCGTTCCAAACTCTGTTCACTTGTGGAGCAAACAATGTAATTCTAAGTAGTGCGCGAGGGTAGGTGTTATCAGCAGAGATCTAGAAATAACCAATGCTTTACATCTGATCATTTGTAGGAAAATAGAAAAGACGGGTTGTTCATTACTGCTTCGCTCAGAAATTAAAATATTGCAGTGTCCTCACTAATTGCATTGGATCATTATTTTTCTTGTTGCAGGGATCAAACCCATGGAGAACCACTTTTGTTCATTCTGTATTACGGTATTTTCTATGTCACTTTCCCTCACTGACATTATTAGACTGTTTACATATCACGTTTGTATGTTTGATGCAGCAATAACGTTTCAAGTTTCACATGGCTCTAATGGGCCTGCTGGGAAACTTCAATTCCACTTTGACTTACGTCTAGCCTCATTGCAGTATACGTTGGTGGGTTCCAGCTGAAGGTCGGAGTCCCCATGGTACGTTCCAGCAGGGTCGATTCCATGTTCGTTGGAGATGACCTCCCTGAACAATAAGATATAGGCCTAAAAGGTCCAAACCAAATAGTTTGTGACAGGAGGCGGGATTGTTGAAGTCTCACCTAGCGGGGAGGGTTCGGACGGCGGTTACCTCTTCCTCTGGTACATTTTTGACAAATAGGTCGCCCGGAAGTGCCAAGATTTAGGTATACCATAATATAACATTTATTTGAAGATGCTACGACGCTAGAAAGCAATTGGAGCTTAACATGTACACATGACAATCACTGTCCCTTTATTTCTCCCACGATTGCCACTTGTACTTAGGTGTATAGAATTCTACATGTCAATTGTTATTTCAACGTCCATGTACAAAGGCGTGAATAACCTTATAATTCTTTCGTAATATATCATGTTTATCAAACCACGAGCATAACCTTTTGATTACAATTTAAATACTGCATAGTCTTCTTTTACAAATTAAATGTTGTAATGTTTGATACTGCGTATTCGTTGCAATCCATGGGTACCTATTTCGCTTTCAAAGTATTTTTGGAGCAACTACTTTCAATGGTTGAATTCCAGATTAATTGTTTGCAAACTGTTACGTTCAAAGTGTACATTCTTGAAGAAATTTATCAAGTGCCTCGCGCTTGTTATGGGAAAAGTCCAAGTATTTGCACCCAAAACAAAGAGCCTTCGACTTTTGTAGAAAGTTGGTTTGTTTTTATCTCTGCTACCGAAGAAAGCTGTTGACAGCAGACATAATTCTTGCTGGCAAAAACAGGAGGAAAAGAAGAAGAAAAAGAAGAAGAAAAATGTTGACTACTGTGCAACAGCTGACGTTTGGTGCTGATTTATTTTTGATAAAAAAAAATATGGATACATCGGCGTTAGGTTCCTTGTGAATAAATATATATACACTTGTCTGTACGTCCTCTATGCAATAACATGTGTAGCTATATGCCAGTGAATGTTTTCTGTTATATATAAAGAAACATGAGCCATGTTCAAGTGGAAACATTATAATCCTGCTTACAAAGTTTGGTATGACAGAGTTTCATCCCCCCTCCCCCACCTCCCCCCCCCCCCCCAAAAAAAAAACAACTGGACTGTGACTTTTTTTAGATATGATGGATTTAGCGGCGTGTTGGTAAAACTTTGCATTATCATTTGCATACGTCTAAGTCTTATTTGAAATAATAGGCAAGTAACGCAGCGAGCTTTACTTGATGCAGTTTTCTGCGGCATCTTGCAGAATTCAAATGTGAGGCCATTTCACTGAACTGACTGATCCGCCCGGACAATGTTTATTCTGCTTCAACATAGAGCTGGATAGCTCAATGTAGCTGCGTGGGTATTTTTGTTCGCATGAATGTACAGTACATGCCCATATCAACCCACATGTGTATACTTCAACCTTTGCATCAATAAAAAGTACCTCACAACACTCTTAAGTTGTGTTTCTTCAAAAATAGTCACTTACGAATGGCGGAGTGATTGACGTCGTTTCAAGAGTGAACAAGACAGAGCAGCAATTAAAACCACAAATATTTGAAGATTGACCGAGTGTTAAGAGTCCACAAACCAGCTCGTTGTTATAAGAGATCATAACTCACCAAATGGGACGAGGTGGAGTGAGGGGTGGAGGGTTCTTCACTTAAAGGTCTTGATTGACCATGTTCAAATTTGATACCTGGGTAACTCACGGGTTGTTTTCACCATAGGGTGCGATTTTAAAAACATTGGATGTGAAAATTATACTCTTATTCACATTTTTATTTTAAGAACTCACTGCGCCTTCAGCCGTCGCTTTTCGTTCACTTCCGACACCCGCAAGGCGCGGAAGGCTTGTGACGTCACAAACGCAACACTGCTGGCTGACAGGGAAGACTCCCACCATGCTGTCGAGCCATGGCTGTCAAGTGTCACTTGATTTAAACATATTTTATTCACCCTTAATCAACAGGATTAAAACGCATGCAGAAATATTCTTTTTTGTCCCTGTTCCCGCCCAGGAAGGGTCGGTGCGTTACTGTCAATTGTAGCAACACAAGTTCTACGGCTTGTTCACATTCCCCCAAAGACCTGAAGTTACGGAGAGCGTGGACCTGCGCATGTCAACATTTACAGGGACAAGTGGCAAAGCCCTGGGAACCGATCCAACCTATGTAGCGAACACTATGTGGAAAGTGACTTTGATTTGTCAAATATGACGATGTTAAGGATAGGTTTGGCAAAAAAAAAAAAAAGTTGCTGCTGTTGCCAAATACGGTCCCATTGCTGGCCAATGGAAGGATTCATGGAACTGGCCAAATTACATTACTCAGGAACAGTGATTCATTGTTTTTTTTTCAGTATTTACAAATTAATCCTAAGTATGATTCTGATTTCAAAGCTTGCATGGCAGCAAAATATAGGTCTAGTTATTCAACGACTGTTATAATGTGTCATATAATTATCAATCGAATGTTACAGTGGCCTACGGCAGTTACAAGTTTGCCTTATTGTACTCAAAATCGTGTTAAGAAAATTGTTTTGATAACATGTTTTTAGTATAAATGATAATGCCTTTCATTCTTTACTGACATACCAAAAGGCACATTTACTCAATATTAAAAAAACCCTCAAAATTGAAAGTATTTCCTCACATGTCACAAACCTGACACATTACGTTGAAACATTGACTCAGGGTTGCCATTGGAATAGAGCTTAATTGTTTGGAGACTTTCAAAGTGAGAGGTAGGTGTCATCATGGAGTTTGTTTTACATTTCTGGTGCAGGATGTCCATTGTTGCAGTCCTTGTTAGGATTTCCCTTGGTTTGTACAGGTGGTCTAGCTGCAATTGTGTATTTTACAATCACTGGAACTGAATATAATGCCCCAATTTGTTCTACTTCTGTTATACACAGGCAGGAGGTTTAACTAGCATAAGCTATCCAGCTAGAAAGGAACATACTGGTTCAGGGATAAGTCAAATTGACAGGTATTCTTCTTTCAGAATAGAGCTCTGCATATAACCAAAACTTCACGTATTCAGCTAATTCATCATTTGCACGTTCATACTTATTCATTATTATGTGGATTGTCTTTGCGGAGTATTTAGCTTAGACAAGCAGCCGCTACTCAGAGAGACATGTACGGGTATCGGCCCCGAAACATATTCTGAGTAGTTACCCGCTGAAGACCCTTTAATTTATTTGGGCTAATACAGCCTATGTCAAAATTTTACAGAGGAACGTGTGCAATATGGACAATAGTACTTCCATATGTATATAGGTTAGGCAGGGACAGGTTAGCTTATGGAGAGTAACGAGTTCGGACCGTGGAATAGGGTAATGACTACTAGGAAGTGGTTCTGGACAAAAAGTCACGAACACAACAGTGACAACGCCGGTCTAGGATGTTCTACAAAGGTAACAAACCTTAAATGTATTTAACCATTTTGATTCAATTGATGGAAACATGGGTGGAAAACATGGACAAACAAGGACCGATCTTGTTCCGTACCCACGTCCAGGGTTGAACCAAAAAGGGTAGAGACTCTCTCTACCCTCCTTGGTTGAATAGTCTATAACAGGTTGAGTGAGATAGTCACTGTCATGTCCAATAACTACTGTATATCGCGAGGTGTTAAATCATATACCTAGATAACATTTGTTTGGATAGCTACCACATTCACGCCTCATCTGCGCAGCTGCCAAGACCAGTGAGCGGCTGGCCTTTCAAGTTTCATTTGTTTTTGGTCATGTGCCAATGTTTGTGACAGTCCACGGCTAGCTCCTAATAATCGGGTGTAAAAAATTCCAACTCATTGTACTTTTGTCGTTCATATGGAACCAGAAAATAAGTAAGTCATAGGAACATATTTACCATTGTTACATAATGGATACGATCTGAACAGAAGGATGTCATAAACACGTGGACTGACTACAATGTATACAGAAACGTAAATTACTGCCCTCCAGGGGTCGTGGGTTACTGTCGGGTAGGAGTTATACTGGTCTTGGCAGCTGCGCAGATGAGGCGTGAATTCGGGTAATCCTCAAAATTAACTCCGTAATTATCCCAAATATCTTCACATCCAATAAGATCCTAAGTGTCTCTTACAGTTGTTTACCATTGGAATTTTCCTGTTATCATTATTTCTTGGCTACATTTGAAGGCATCATAGAAAAGTGATTCGGAATCTAAATTTATAATGTACATGTATATAAACACGTGAAAATAAAGAGTGAAATTTTTTTATGTGTGGGTGTATACTGCAACAAGAAAACAACCCACGAGACAAACAATGTTTACAACTTTTATTTTATTTCAATTTTAGAAGACGCCATGCACCCATATATTAAATAATTGAAATACCTTCAGCCACGCAAGCTATAGTTGACTTTTTACTTTTATGAATGTCTGATCCAGTAAGTATTATTGACACCGCGCATGCTGATGCATTTTGACGTCATTCCAAATTTTTTCAATATCAGCCGAGACAAGTAGGGAGCTGAGCTGTTACATCAGTCCTGGAATCATTTTCAATAAAAGGAAGTGTTGTCCTCTTTAAAAATTGAAATCTCCATCTTGTGTTCCTTTTTTTTCTGGACAGCGCCATGCAACTGCAAGCCAAATCGAAACTTCCTCCATACCATTTATCTGCGACCGGTATAAACAGATATCCACAAATGACCAAACTTCACGTGTTTATTGTTTTATAATGTGTGGCTAAACTAGCCCCATCCAACCCTTTTCGTAGACATACTGTTTAAGGTTAGGAATTCTAGGTCCAGTTACTTGGGTCTGCGCGCGGAAAAGTTAACATGTATAAACATGAAAGTATTAAGACCATTAACGTATGAACGAGGGGTCACCATAATCAAATCAATAGTTTAAGCATATAATTTATAAAGCTAATGCCGTCTTTCACGGTCATGCGCGATTGGTCTGATCCAGCCTGATTCAAAGCGCATTTACATTATGACAAAATGTCTTTCATTTCATAACAAAACCTTTGTGTTAAGCGTACCTGTCTTCAAAAAGAAATCTGTTGATCAAGTCTTATTACAGTTATGGGACCTTTAGTGAATTAAAATGAGTTATGATGTCACACCTCAACTGGCATGGGCAACGTAGTCATGTAGTCAACATCAGGATATTTTTCCTGTGCTCCATTAGCTGTACAATTCAATGTATCGCAATCTTCTGGAACATTTTCCTGTACGTATATTTTGTCGGCAAGTTATACGGCAAATGCCAGCACTTTATTGTAGATTTTCTACTATTTAACTGCCTTGTTAATAAGTAGAAAAACCTGCATCCCGAAAAGAGTCCATGGGAAAAGGACGAAAATAATTAAATAAAATACAACACATCACGGCAGATTGCTGTCTCATTCCCGTACAATGTACGTAATACAGCCCTTCATATCTTCATTCTTGTTGTATGGCAAACTGTATTAGTTAACTACCTTATAAGAGTAATATGGAAAACTACAGCAGCTTACCA
Source organism: Hermodice carunculata (assembly GCA_964020975.1). Taxonomy (NCBI): domain Eukaryota; kingdom Metazoa; phylum Annelida; class Polychaeta; order Eunicida; family Amphinomidae; genus Hermodice; species Hermodice carunculata. The sequence continues at coordinate 39,349,301 of OZ026618.1, forward strand.
ACTTATTAGAGTAATATGGCAAATTGCAGTAGTTTACTGCCTCAGAGTAATATGGTAACCTGCAGTAGTTAACCGCCTCCTTAGAGTAATATATGGCAAAGTACCGTGGCTTACTGCCTTGCTAGAGTAATACACCAAAGCACGTAGTGTGCTGTCACATCACAGTTATATGGCACACTAGAGTAGGTAAGTACGTTACTAGAGTAATACGGCAAATTTCAGTAGTTTGCTACCTTATTAGAGTGTTATGGCAAACTACATTGGTTTACTGGCTACTATGGCAAATTACACTTGTTTATTGCCTAAGTATAGTAATATGATTATCTTCAGCAAAATGCTCACTGTAAAATACTGGTAGCATATTTGTTAGAGCACACTTTTATACTGTTATTCTGTTGGTGTAGAGCATGACAGAATGTCACTATGCCATATTTACCCTGGGTACCACTTGTGTATTTCAGCTAACCTTTTTGTCCAGAGGATCAATGACATTGAAATAATTTGAAAAATGACTGATCGGATGGCGTCTAAGAACAAGCCAAATGATAAAATTGATACCGCTTTATTTGACAAATTTACAGCTAGCTACACAAAGCCTCAGAATTTGCATTGGCAATTAATTTTTATAAAAAAAACACTGGAAAAAGAGGATTTGCTTTGCGGCAATCTGTCAGCCTGCCTTCAAACCGTAACTAATTTTAAACGCTACAATATGATCCGTTGTATCCATGTGGCCTTGCTGTTCAAACATATATATTGAATTTGGATTGAAACCTATGAATTTAATAGCTTTGAAGATATCTAATGTTTAAATTTGTGCATTGGAATAATTTGTGGAAATAAAAAAATGGACAGTAGGTCTCCTGGCTACGTTTCGCGGTCACTCACACAACTTGAAACTTACAGTTCTGAATGTCCACTTCAAATGTTATCGACCTTTTATAACATCATGCGTAGGTTGGTAGAAAATAATTTTCTAAGTTTAAAATTTCACCGAGAATAGACATCAAATGTCAGTCATATATATGAATGTATTTAGTTTTTGCAAATATATTTTGTTTGTAATCCCTTATTTGTACATCTATTTGTATGTGTGTTAGGCCCCTTGTTCGAGTCAAACACAAAAAGGGCTACCCAGGACAGGCAGCTAGATCTGTAAGTAAGTAAGTAAGTAAGTAAGTAAGTAAGTAAGTAAATAAGTCAGTGAGTAAGTAATTAAGTAAATATGATCTGGACAATTGGAAGAGTTGCCAGTTGCATAAACCAAGTTCCGTGTATACTCCACTCAATATCACCTGCTTCGCCTGTACATTGATCGTATTTAGCTTTGTTGTAGAAACGTCCCACTGATTGGTCATTCTTGGTTGTTATAGTAACTACAAGCAGTCAAGTGGGAATGGCAGTGATTGTCACTGGTGAAGGTGATCAACATGGAGAGAGAGAGAGAGAGAGAGAGAGAGAGAGAGAGAGAGAGAGAGAGAGAGAGAGAGAGAGAGAGAGAGAGAGAGAGAGAGAGAGAGAAAATCTCTGAGCAGAGGACGCAAATACAAGGCAATATAGTGGGAGCTTAGAAATCTTCAAAGGGAGCAGTCATTTTATACTTTTGCATGTGGTATGTGTGTTACTAGCCTGAGTACACAGCTCTTACATTCAAATGATGAAAAAGAGCATAATTTTTGTTAGCCTACGGTGGGATTCGAATCTTTGATCTTTGGCACCACCGCGTAGCAAAATGTGAAGTCCAATATTCTGACATCTGAGCCATTGAGATAACTCCAAAATGCTTGGCCGAGGACCTGGGGGTTTGTTATGGTGTGTGTGTGTGGCTTGAGCACTGCCAAAGCCAGGCATTTCCATAGGCTGACAATTTTTATTATGTATAAGTTAACACACCTCTTATATAATCTGATTTGTTGTTTAAACTTGAAATGTAAACCGTTGGATAAATTCTTACTTGACTGGAAGTGCATTTACTTTCGTTGTCTTTATGTGCAAATTAGCCCTCCAATGTATCAGAATAGCGTGTTTTCATCTGCAGAAAATCTACCACACATAGGCTTGCGTTTCCCTCCAATTTCGGCACCCGTTTCTTGCACTAGGTTCTTTTTCGAAGCCGTTTATAGATATATGGAAATGTAGCGACAGCCTTGTTTCCAACCAAAATTTAGTCGAGCACAGGAAATATCCCTTTAATAGGCAAAGTGACACAGACTTTTGAATTTTCAGCCTCTGATACCAAACTTACGGCCATTGTATAGTTTGAGTAGAAGCATGTCTCTGGAAAAGCGTGTCAAAAGTGGTAAGATCTAGACATGTAGTTTATCACATTACTGTATGAAACGTATCGTCTATGGCCTGCTTCCCTGTTAGGAATCTGGACTGGTCTTCAGAGAAAAGAATCTGTTCGTTTACATGATTCCTCATTGGGACTTTATTATTGACAACGAACATGATACTTGTTCAATATGTTTATACTTGTCCCAAAGGTCGCCCAGAGCGTAAACTACTTTTATTCAATAAGCAGCGTTTTGTTCCGCTTTGATCAGCCGCGACATTGTGCTTTGTCTGCCAAGCCGACTCTCGTGCCATTTTTGTATCTGGTTCCAAGTCCAACAGTCCAGAACCAACACAGTGCTGTGAAAAAGCCGTTATGCATATGTGCCAATCGACTATTGTATTTGTTTGGAACTCTAGTGTTGACATGAAGACAAGCAACCAGTAAGTTTGCTACATACTCTGTTCCGGTCCACGAATTAGCAAATACACTTCCCAACACAACTGAAATAAAAAAAAATCACTTGCAAATTGTGTAGTACATATATAGCGTTTTATTGCCTTCTTATACCCAGATTGGGCTAAAGTGTAAATGTGATGTATTGTATGAAATAGATTTTAAACACAAAACACATTTTGTCTCTAAACACACCATTGCTCATATAGAAAGATTCAAATAAAAAAGCAAAAACAAAAACAAAACAAAAAGTGACCAACCCCCCCCCCCAAAAAAAAAACAAACAAAACACAAAAACAAAACAAAACAAAACAAAAAACAAAAACATAAAAAAAAAAAAAAAAAAAAACACAAAAAACAAAAAACCAAAAAAAAAAAAAAACCAAAAAAAAAAAAACCCCAAAAAAACCAGGCAAATAATTCATTGTTTGATTGTAAGTGTGGGCCGCTAAGTTTTAACATCACATGAACAGGGTTGACTTGCTTTCGTGAACGTATGAGGTGACTCTTGGAGCACCCCACTGGGCACTCATGTCATTGTTAGCCTGCCTCGAGAAGGAGACATTACGTTTCTATTAGGTTCATTTCTACAAATATGTGTTTTTTTCCTCAAAGAATGACCTATACCCTTGAAATACCCTGGCCCTCTAAATTCCATCACTACTATCGTGATTTTTTCCTCCTTTTTTCATATATTTGAAATTGTCCATTACTCGAATATAGTTTTGGCCTTCAAACTAAATTTTCTCCTTAGGTGTAGGAGTACCAATCTCTAGGTCGAGACCTACTTTTGAGTTGACCTTGGTCCGCTTAATGCGAAGTCTGGCACATTTCCAAACGTTTGTCTCTTTACAAACAAATATATAAATCATGCATTAGTCCGAAAAAACAGGGCACATACTGATACTTCGAAAAGCATCGGCCGCGGTAATGGAGTTGTTTTTTAAGCATGGCCAAAGATCAATGTCATAAAGTTACATAAAATAAATGGATAGATAGATATATAAATAAATAAATAAATAAATAAATAAATAAATAAATAAAATAAATATCTAGGTAGAGAGCTAGATAAATAAACAATTCTATAAATAAATAAATCAAAGTGCACTTTCTATTTTACCAAATCAAGTTATGACGTCTACTGCACGTGCGGGCGTTATCTAGCCTACTTCCGAGAAAACGCGTTTTGCCTGTAACTGGACAAGTTATAAACTATTCTGCATATCGTTGATACCCTAACTGAAGGCGCAACGTTTTGTTATTTACACTATTTCAAAACTATTTGATCGTCAAGATCATATGGCTGTTTAAATAAAAGTGTGCTTTCATCAATTTCCACTTTATTCCACTACATTGTGACGTATACAAAATAATACAGGTTACAACATGTTCTAAAAATCTTGCATTGGTTTAACGTATTTATGATAAATTCTGCAAATGCCCACTACTTATGATGAAATAGTGTGCCCTACGTTTCATGAGTCATGACCTGGTTACGAGAAACACGTTTTTCCCGTAACCTGAAAGGTTATTGACCGATTTGCAAGATGTTGCGCTCTACGGATAACCCGGTGCACCCCTTTTTCTATTTTTTCTACACCTGAAAACAGTTAAGATCCAGGTTATGTGGCATGTGAAACAAATGTGTCCCATTCTGAGTTTTAACCATTGTTATTGCTCAAGGTTACAGACTAAAAAAAGCACTTCTGAATGACGGTTGCCATTGAGTATTATAAATCAGTCAGCGTTGTCGAGGAAATGGGAATGCTGGCGCGGGGGATGCTTTTATTCCGGGATCTTTTGCTCTCGGACTTATCTGGATACCAAGAACATAACTCAAACAACTCCTCATTTCTTGTACTTTTAAAAGTTAATTCCAGCCTGAAGTCATCAGAAACTAATCACCACATTATCCGAGTAATTTATTATGAATTAAACTGGTACAGCTTTTTGGTCTCAGAGAACTTCTTATAGTTTACGGTGGGTCGCTAACACCGAAAATTAACAAAAAAAAATTTGTAATATGATGTCTGGCAATGTTTGCCAGACATGTGAAATTGGGTTCACCATATCCTTGTGATGTCGTCAAAACGTTTTGTTCTAACGACAGACCACATCTGTGATAATATTTAATACATTGGCCATCTGCAATCTAGACAGAAGATATATAATACCTATTACATCCAACTAGCTTTCTGTCTTGTTGCCCCCCCCCCCCCCCCCCCCCCAGCACCAGCAAACTTCTCATATCGGGTCTGTACGTCTTCAACATTAGAGGCAGGTCTATACATGCACATTGATAAGGTAGGTAATCCAAAACACTGCTACACACAGATGTATAATTTATGGCAGAGTGAACTGCGCACTCCCACGGCGTTGGCATTTCTTTTATTCTAATGGTAATAAATCCTGCTTACCTAAATGCCTTCTACCACCGGTTGTTATGCCATTCTAACAACATACGCGTGTTGTAGCATTGCGTTGAAACCCAAGCGGAGAGAGAGAGAGTTACTTGCAAATGGTCATGACTGCCGTCTGGTGGTCACACGGCCAACTAATTAAGTTTTTAATTTCTCAGAAACTCTAAGGGATGGTTCAACATTATCATCATTTTTGAATTAGTACTTAGGGTACTAAATTTCATGACCCCCACCCTCCCCCCAAATTAGTACTTTAAAAATGATGATTTTCTCCCAAAGTCATAGCAAAATTGCACAAAACAGCCCAAAAATCTACCATCATTTTCCATATTCTGTGAAAGTGTACAGACTTATTTAACCCCCTCCCCCCTTGCGTACTGTAAGTACTAATTCAAAAATGATGAAAATGTTGAACCATCCCTAACCTAAGTGAGGCGAAAAGACATGAATTCATCTTGTACTACAGCGAGACTATGATAATGTATAGGCACTATGATATCTATGTGTAGGGTATAAATTCAAATTATAAAGCAGTAGGGGAAACTACACCATCGGTAAATATATGTGGATTCACTAACTACAAACAATTTCAATATCTTGACGCATTCAATTATGAATCTACCAACCTTATTTGTAATACATGAGTTTGATGGCAGGAGTCGCTGATTCTCATCGTACTTATATTTCTAGGTTAATATATATGATGTTGTCACAAGTTTGGTCCGTTATCGAAAAAAAATGTTTTGTGGACATCAACAACAAACGGTGAAACTAATTTCACAAGTACGGCTTTCACAGCTCGACACCTAATTACAAATAGTAATTTGAGTAATTTTGACACTTCTTTCGCTTTAGAACTGTATATACATTTTTGTAAATATTTTATTTGTTTGAATTGCTTTATTTGTATGATTATTTTAGTGTATGCTGGGCCCCTGGCCTTGTAAGAACAGTCTGAACCCGAAAGAGCTACCCAGGGTATACATAGTCTTAAAATAAATGAATGGAATGAAGGAATGATTGAATCAATTAAAGAAAGGATGGGTAAATGGATGGACAAACGAACGAATAAATACATTAATGAATAAACAAATACATGCGATTGGCAGCTTTCCTCGGGAGAGGTTTGTAAGCCCAGAAGGTTGCAAAAAGTTCTTTTTGTAAACTATTCGGATAACACGATGGCTTGTGACGAGTTGAACTTGCACATTTTTGTGCGTCAGCAGCTTTCCTCGGCGCGCTTTGGGCGGAATGTGTCTCAAGCGCTCCAAGCAGAACTGTTGACCTGCATTATAGGCTATGTACGTGCAGACATGGTACTTGAATGAACGGTTGTTTACAATGGACATGAATCTAGCATCCTTATTATAATTCAAAGCAGTTCGTTTCAAGTAGTTCGACTTAAGTCGCAGTTGGCACTCAGAGGGACAAAAGGGTAAGAAATGCAAAGTCATTTGAGTTATGTCCATAATAGGCCTATGTTATATCGACGACTCTTCGCAAAATGTACGAATAAGATATTCGCAATAAAGAATTGAGATGTTAACACATAACTAGATATATCCGATGACGAGTGATCCCGGAGAAAAAGCCTTCACCGAATAGTTGATAACAAAACGTGATTTCCCCTAAGTTGGTTATATGGCCTACACATGTAGTCAACAACGCAATTTGTCAAGGTGAAATATAAAACAGTGCTGGGAAGGCACTTACACTTTACAACATTATCCTAAAAGTCATTAGCTACGCTAGAATTATCACTTTGCTAATATTGAAAAAGATCAAACACGAAGACGTCGTGACCTTGAAAATATAAGTGAAGGTCTCCCACCAACTTAGAGTGAGATTCACTACTTCAGTACAAATGTAGCTATGACTGAAGTAAAAATTCAAGGTTCAAGCGCTCCAAAATTCCAAGCTTACAAACATTTTGCCATGGCCAGAAATTAGCGTCAACACCGTTAAAACCGGCAAACGTCATGGTTTCAGCGGGAGCTGTTTTTTGCCGTTTTTCTGTAGGTAGCGTCGTCTGCTAGACGGATCGACTTTTTTGAGTAGGCCTATCGGTATCACTGTCATGATGTACAACACCAGGCAAATTAACATAAATTTCAAGCAATTAGCAGGTGAGGATGAAACACAGGACGAAATAGAATACTATGACGTCAGGGCTATATCAGCCAGAAAAGTAACTACGAACGTAAGTGCTGTGAATGTGACGTAAAATAAAACACGCATGGCTGCATGACCATCAATGGAGTCGCACACTATAACTTCTACTAGCAAGAAGACCAATTATCATACTATTTTGTGGTGTAACTGATCTGTCTTATTATGTAGCCTCTTATATGTTAAATATAAGAGGGTTCAGTTTTGATTTCAAGTTCTAAGATAAAATCCGTCATTGAAGCTGGGGATGGGGGAGGGGGTGCTTTTCGGTTTCCCTGCACGCTGACAAACCGTCAAATTTCAGGCCTACGTCCTACATGTAGCCTACTCAAACCTGTCTTTGGGAGGCCCACTGTGCAGACCTAAAGCTAAGGAATGTTAAAAAAAATAGTAGATCTGTGTTTACGCTGCTATTATTTGATTTGCAGGGAGATGCTTATCTTGTGCAGTGGGAAGGGTATTCCGAGTTGGCCAATAGTTGGGAACTGGCATGCCATCTCAACAGCCTTGCCGAAAGGCCTGGATTGACCAACTACCCACTCCCTTCACCTTCCAAAATAATCAAGATTTTAGATGGTCATCCAAAAATCAACACCTATGGTTTTATTCTTGTCTGCATTCAATTATAGATATGCTTCAGCAAAGCAAATGTTGGTTCCTTCCTAATTTGTTATATAAGTGAACCATGTAATCCCTATTATCGCCCAGAAATCCCTTATTTGACCTTTGACCTTCTCTTTAACCTTCCAGGTATATTAAAACTCTTAGTTGGTCATCAGATCAAAATATCTATGTTACATGGAAAAGACATATAAAATGAAATACCTGTTTTTCTCAAATTCTGATGTGGCATTTTTCATATATATTCCACATGCTTCAATTTCTATAGTTCCTATGAGAAATCAAGGGGTTCAAACAAATACCAGATTTGACCTCAAAAATGCCACAAAAGAAAATTATATATTTTGATAAAATAAGTTTCCAAATGAAAGATAATTATCAGTAGAATATGATATGAGGACCAACTAAGATATTAACAACTTACTTTTTCTGTGACACATCAATTTAGAAAGTTTTGTATGAAATATAAGGTATTTGCATTGAAATATAATGAGTTTACCCTAGGGTCACTGGTCAATATTTCAAAACCCCATAAAATTGTCAAATTTCAAGCATTGTTGACAATTAATAGCCCATTTTTGTTCAGAATTTTGCATAGAGTTCGAAAATTATGAGCTAAAATGATCACCTTCACACAGTTTAGCTTTCAAGGTCATGTCAAGGTCATTTCAAGGTCATCAAGAATATTGTAGTTTTTAAGCATATTTACCATATATTTCATCTGAAATATTGTTGGAGCACCCAATACAACCATTTTAGAAATATAGGGCAATGTCGCTTATTTCTGGCCATGAGGCCATTTTATGAGTAAAATTATGGAAACCTTCATCTTTCAGCAGTTAATCTGCACTGATGACAACGGTTATGTTTACATCTATTATAGCATTCGCACTTAGAATTAGCACCATGGGGCGGCACATTCTGAACATGTTTTTGCTGAGAGGAGGGTTGCCCATGCTTTCATCCACTTTTGTAATAGTACCCCAAATTACCCCATTACCTTATATAAAACACGATCTGCTGACATAACAACGACAATGTTTCTTGGGGGACGCGGGGGGGGGGGGGGGAGTGTATAAAACCTGACTCAAAGCAAACTTTTCTCGCCGCATGTTACAAAGAAGTTTTCAATTGTTCATTTTATTCATCTTTAGCGGTTATTCACCAATGTATGTATGTATGTATGTATGTATGTATGTGTGTATGTATGTATGTATGTATGAAGCCACATCACCAGATACACAGCATATATTTAATTCCTTGACGGGTATCCTTTAATGTGTGTCAAATATTCGTTTCTAAATTGAAATTGCGTATTCCAGGGTTTAGCGTGTAAAATCGTACTTATGTCAAGTACAAGTATTATGAATTTAATTGTCTAACTCTTACTCAGAACTGTATTTGTTTCACAATATGTACACGAAGTAAGTTGCACAAGAAAAAAAAAACACACACAAATAGTCAAAGTTCAATGGACCCTACATAGTAATCTGCAAGAGTGTTGTGAAATGTGTTTTTGATATAATGTCAAAACACTCTGAGTTTTACTAAATACGTCAGGGTGACACCAGTAAGGATTTAAATCCGCTGATACTGGGGTCACCTACATGTAGATTGGGTTAAAAAATCTTTATATCATGACTAGTAAAAACAATGCAGGAATACGTATGAGAATATCAAGTTACACATACATAACAATTATCTAAGGTGCAAGTTCTGAATATTGGTTAATAAGGTATACAACTTACACGGCATTCAAGCTGTTTTTCCTGAATTAAATTAATGATCATCTTGGCAGAAAGACAGCTGGAATACACATAGTGTTATCAAAGGAACATGTGGTATGATATTATGCCATGTTCTACACTAGAGTTCTTTTCGCAGTTATACATAGTCTTTACCAATCTGTAATTTGCGATCAGCGATCTGGTATGGTTTGCAATATTACTCAAATAAGGCAATAAGCCACTATAGTTTACTATATTGCTCTATTAAGGTAGCACAGTACAGTAGTTTGGCATATTCCTATAATGAAGTAGCAACCTCATGTAGTTTGTCATTTTACTCTTACAGGGTAATGAACTACTGTAGTTTGCCTTATTTCGCTAGTAAGCTACAGATCTAGTGTACTTTGTTACTTTCCTCTAAGGCAGCAAACTTCCGCTGCTTGCCATATTACTCCAATAAGTCAGTGAACGACCGAAGTTGGCAATATTACTCTGATAGGGCAATGAACTACAGTAGTTTGTCATATTGCTCTAATAAGACAGCGGACCACTGTAGCTTGTCATATCACTCCAGTAAGGCAATGAGCTACTGTAGGTCGCCAGGTCACTCCCAATATGAGAGCAGACTACTGTAGTTTGTCATATTATCGTAATAAGCTGATTAACTAGCATAGTTTGTTACATTACTCTAGTCAGGCTGCAAACGTCATCATTTGCCATATTAGTCTAATAACTCAGCAAACTACTTCAGTTTGCCATATTATACTAAGTCAGTAAACTACTGTATATAGTGTGTCATATTACTCAAATCAACTAATAAAGTCTGTTATATTACCCTGATAAGACAGTAAACTTTGACAATTTGCCATATTACTGTAATAAGTCAATAAATTATAGTTTGCCGTATCAATCTAATAATATGAGGCAACAAACTATTGTATTTTGTCCTATTTCATTTATGTGTCTTTTTACACCTTCTTTTCTTATGGACCGTTTCAGCGATGCAACACTGTTCTCCCACGCGTCCCAAACTACTCCAGCGAGGCAGTTAATACCAGTAAATATACAGTTATTTGTTGTAACATACTATATATAATTTGCCGCCAAAACGTACAGGAAATTGGTGCAGAACATGATTCGTTGATTTTCACTAGAAAATATATCCCGAAGCTGACAATATTGTCCGTGTCAGGTAAGTTGTGAATTTGTAATCCATTTTGATTGCCTAAAGGTTATCATTAATAAATTAAGATTTGATCAACAGATTTATTTTTGAAGACGGATACCGTGGGCACAAACCTTACAATCCAGAGGAATATATTCAAAGAAGTGTTTTCTAAAGGGATAAAATTTTAGAGTGATACGACCGCATAGAGATTATATCAAATCTAGTGGATAGGTAACTAACAGATACGGAAATTATAATGCATTTCCCCAATCAATAAATATCACAAAAACGATGTAGGCCTTTCTTTTGCTGTGAACTATTTCCCATCTTTAATCCATCCACGACAACACAGAAACTACAACTCGTTGACCAAGTTTTCTATAGACATCTTTGTTTGTATATTACAAATAGTGGCAGATAAATATAGCGGTGCTAAAGAAATTATAAGCACGTTAATATTGTGTCTACAGATAAATATAGCAGTGCTGAGACGTCCTTCAGTTCCGCAACAGAACGCTTTGGTAATTATAAAATCTTTAACATTGTCCAACCCACAACTAGTCCAGATGCCACCACAGCATATGGGTTCCTCTTTTTCCCCCTTTTTTTGCAGACATGTGGGCCCTATCACCAGAGACTACCCCTTCAGCGACAAAAAAGTGGGCTTATGAGACAGATGTTCTTTCAAGACAGACAGATGTTCTTTCATGACAGGCTAATTAACATGGGAAGTATAGGACCTAGAAATCTGAAAAGTGGTCTATCATGAGAGGGTGGTCTCTCTCGACAAGGGCCTCTCGTGACAGGGACAACTGTACTAGATTTGAAGGGGGTTTCATCATAGGTGCAACCTACTAGGAAAGATTACACATAACAAATCATTCAAAAAGTCTTCAACCGCAAAGGTGTCGGTGACTTTTAATTTTGTTATTGTATGAAAAGGAAAACATATTAGCATTTTTACCTCCAGATTGTATTTTGTTGTTGTTCCAAAAACTTCTCAGTGTCAGCCAAGAAAACCAGGAGCTCAAATGTCGCATCCATTACTGAAGGCTAACATTGTTTAGGATCGTGTGAAAAGCTGTCCTTTGATGCGCGTTTGGGAAAAAGATTTTTCTCCCTGTTCACCTGATTTATGGTCCCATGTCTAAGCTCATTTTAGAGTATTCTGGTGGAAACATTGTGCCAATTGCTACTTTTGCTTTAATTTTAAACAATGTGGCACACTGGGCTCAAATTGAATTGCGCTGAGTAAAGCTGTTCACACGAATCCTTATATTCTCAGGAATTATTGACATGCTGGTACTTATATGAAAAGTCTTTCCACAAGGAATATGAATCAATCACCCGTATCATAAGGGAAGTTCGTCTTAAGTAGTATGACTAGGGTTGCAGTTGACAATGAGAGTTATACCTGGTATGAGAGACCACCTTAATATCGATAGTGGTGGTTCTTCAAGACATGTTTCAGTGTACCATCTTCCACGATCAGGCTCCACCAATATGGTCCTGCTACTCAAAATACTTTCATATTCTCTCAAAGTGTCTTTTTATTTCCTACCAGTTTCCCATCCGTATGTTTCCTTACAATGTGTGTTTTATATCCAGGAATAAACAACCCGTTAGTAATACAACCCTACCATGGTGTTCTCTAGGTTTGACCCCTGTGCCCATTACTAGATCTCTGGTATTGACTAATCACATCAGTTTTTAAAGCCAGACTAAACTCAGAATGATCTGATGTGGGGTTGGCTGGTTGGACTATGGTGTGGTGGATAGGTAAGTATTCCTAATACAACTACTACAATGAATTGGCCTTCTTGTTGAAGACTCGCACAATGTGTCCACAACAGAGCCTTATGCCTCTTGACAGCACACCAGTACAGAAGCATCTTGGTTAAGTAAGCAAGGGTGCTAATCTGGTGCACCTTGTTTGTTCATATATGCAACTGCTGTCCAAAAGTCTGAGTGGAACATGTTTGTGTGGCAGATCATTCCGAATTGTTTGTATAGCCAGGTGAATCACCTCTAGTTTCGGCAAGTTGACGGTAAAAGGCCTGTATTGAGGAGGCAAAGTCCAGATGCAGACTTGGAGCCCATGTAAACTCCCCACCCATGAACAGTGTGTCTGTATAAATAATCTCTTGTGGACGGAAGGGGGTAAACGTCTGACTGCATATCCCAATGTCCCTGCTGCACCATCACAACAGCGAGTGAAGGGCTTCCTTGGAGATTGCTCTGGTTGTTGCTGGGAGGTCAAGGTCCATGAGGGTGGGGATGCTTGTTGCAATCATCTATTGTGAAGTCTCTCTATGGGCACCTGAAAGTCCAGAGATTTAAGGTGCCTATCAGACTATGGCATTCCCCTGTAGAAAGCTCAGTCCTGAATGAAAACTGGTTAAGGATCGTCATCAGCACATTGAAGTAGTCCTTCAGTGGTTTGCAGACTAATGGAACTGTCTTGTAATTATGCTTAGAGGCACAAACTTCTGGCATGGTATTAGGCTTAACTTCGAAAATTGATCACGACACCTACATCTTGCCAGGTAGTGAGTATGAGGGTTGTGTCAGTCCGCAGACCATTGTGAGAGAGGGAGCCAATCAGTCTGTCATCCAAGTATGTGTGGATCCACCCACCTCACCAGTGCACATAGTCCCCTACCACAATCATTATTGTGGTGAATATCACGGTGCTGGAGCCTGGCCGAATGGAAGTGCCTGAAAATGATAAACCACTGCATTTACTATAAAATGTAGATAATTCTGACTAGTCTCAGCTGTTGGTACATGGAAATACACCTTTGTCAGGTCCACCGAGATCGCCCAGTTGCCTGGGCAAGCCACGGCTGCTTTGGAAGAACTCGAACTTGCATGTATAGTGCATTAGAAAGTATTGAAGGTAGTACATTTTGGGACCAGTGCAAACAACTGAAAGCTCCAATAGCAATTTAATGAACATAAAATTTCCGGGTAAAATATGAACCAAAGAGTTCAGACAAACGTGACCCACATTCACGTATTTCAATCCAACAATATGACCTACCAATACTTCAACTCTAGCTGATCTGTTGTTAATCTCAGTTGATACTCAAGCAATATAATATAAAAATCTGCGACAAAATGAGAGCAATAACTGCATTGGGAATACCTTTTGTTTGAAAAATTAGTCTGAATAAAAGTGTTACATTTACAACTGATGGCCTTGCACAAAGTTTCAGTGATATTATTTTAATTTTTCAAATGGAACACGAAACTGAAATTAGGCTATTTAGTATAGTATTTGTGTCTTTTCGTTCAGAACCACTTTCTGGTAGTCATCGCCCTATTGCCTAGTCCAAACTCTCTACACTCCATAACCTAACCTGTCAGTTGCACCTACACTCCCGTTGTTACTAGGTTTTGAAACACTTGTCTTTGCTCTTCACCAATTTTTTATTAGCCTCACTGCTTTTAGGTTCATTTTTCTTCTTCTTTGGTGACATAGCATACCTGTCTAAGTAATCAGGTATTCCCCCAGTAAAGATTGTTTCGCAATCAGTCAATGTGCGAGTGAGCAACAAACAACGCTTTTATTATTGTTTTGCAATTCCTTGTGTGTACAACATCTGTCACACTTCTTGTTTACATTTCAAGCTTCCGACCCAGACTTGTTGAATAAGAATTCCTATAAGAAATGTCACTTACCTGATAGTTCACATATGTTCAGAGGCTCTCTTTCACCAACACTAATTGCTTAAATCCTTCTTATGTAGCGAACCTTTGCTTGAATAGTATACATGACCAAAATAACATGATCATAACGCATGGTCATCTATTTCCAACTGAAATCGGAAACTAGCCAGGCAGCAGGGGTATTCATATGCTCTCAAGGAAAACAAAACTTAAGTTTTGTGAAATATATAGGTTCCTGGTTGGTCAAGCTTTATTTGAATATTTGAAATGCCATTTATGATTAATCGTTTCTGCATATCAGCTCCACATTATCGATCCAATAAACTGCAACCAACATCTTGCAGCTTTGATCTGTTTAAATGTATCAATCATGCCTTTTCCATATTATGTATATTGTTTGGTTTATTTCAGTACTTTTAATTTATGAGACAAAATTTATAATAGCTTACTGATTCTGCAAAGGCACAGGTAGAGTGCCTTTGAAACTCAGAGGCTTATCAGTCGTCTCTATAACTAATACGGAGATCAAAGGCAAATTGGTACGTTATCATGTTCCTTAGCTTTAAGACTTGCCATCATTACGTGACATAAATGATACAGTCCTCTGTAGTTGGGGAACCTCTATTTTTCCCGATAATGAAACAATGATGCGATAATTATGTCCACGCTACCTTCCTAGTTGGATAAGTAGGACCAAAAAAAAAAAAAAAAAAAAAAAAAAAAGAAGAAAAAAAAAAAGAAAAAAAAAAAAAATAGCATAAGCACCAGAACAATCAAGTAATGTCACCAATCGATTTTGAATAATGTTGAAGATTTTGCCTTTCACTTTGTTGGCTGCATTTTTACTACTGTATTTCCAGGGATATATGCATATATTATTTATGATCACATCGGGTCTTAATGTCACGTGTTATTCGGAAAACCTTTCAGATCGTTTCTTTTATTAGAATGACTATACCAGCTGATCCCTGGAATAAAACAATTGTGAACACATTCAGCTTAGAGATACTATGCAAAATCTTAAAACTATGTACCTCAGAACAATTTCCTTGGAATAACAACACCATCAGAACCAAACATGATATGCCTTAAAATGGCTGTAAAAACCGTGTTGTTTGTGGCTAACACTTTCTTGATGGTGCCAGGTACTTCCCCATAATTATGTACTCCAAATGTGGAAAGAATAGTTTTCAGTCCAGTTTCCATGCATTTTAAATTGGGTGTACCGACCAACATAAAGTTCTCCAGTTAGACTCTCTTTTTCAATATGCATTAGATGTGGGAAGCATGTAGACAGTTAGTGCTTCATCAGGGCTGAATTGTAACCCCATCGAATGTAGTCAAACTAACGGTATGAGTCGTAGCAAAGTCGTAAAAATGGCATCTTCTGTGCTAGGATGACTCCATTTGCCAAGGCAATTCCTTCTGCTTCCACATTTAGGACACACGTGTGATTCCGTAGGGGATCAAATGATCGTAAAATGATCACGTCCGTGTCATGCATGTCACTCATTTCTGAAAGAAAAAACAACACCACCTATTCACGCTAAATAGATCCAGGCATTATTCTACTTGGTATAAATCAAGTAATTGAAATTATTTCACAATCCAACTTGAAAACTGCAAAACTCCAATTTGGAGGTGGCTGGTCTTGCGAACATCAACAGGTTTATCTCATCAAGTTGCTGGCTGAGTCTTTAAATTTGGCCGGCCATTGTATGTCCAGAAATCGAATCGGAAATTGGGAACACCGGGCTAAACAAGCGAAGTGTAAATATTCCTTTTGGTATTTTCTTAGCGTACTTACACACAAAGCATTTTCTTTGCTTACTTACACACGATCATGTACATCGGCATGAACATATGCAACTGCTGCTGTCCAAAAAAGAAACAAACTTTTTCTCAATTGAATGTCCACACTCCTTTGCATTCACGTTTTTCTGTTGGCCAAGATATATAGAACATTTTTACTGACGTGGTGGGAGCATTTTTTTTTTTTTTTGGTAAATACCTGGAAGTTGATTTATATGTTTTCATCCACATTTAACTGTGCAAATCTCCATGTCAATATGTAAATTTATCAAAACTATTATTAAAGATAATGAAACACATTCCATGCACATGTGTGCCACACAAATAAGTGAAACTTGCAAATACACCAGTGATGTGAGGGGCTTAAAATCTGTTCAGGACAACTAATTATGAATATGACACTTTGATTCACACTGACAAATTGGTTTTCTTAGAAACATAAAGCATTTCCACGAAAATTACTTCCCGTATTTATTCGCGGATTGGCGTAATACATTTCTTGATTGCAACTAGTTTGGGCAGCCAATGTTGAAGTGTCAATGGGATTTTGGTTCATGTTTCACCTGGGACGTTAGGGTGCATTAATTTACCATAGAGACCTCTACTTCCTTGCTGTCAGCTGAAAATGTACAGCATTCAATACATTCTAATACACTGCATATTTTATGTCTCGGTCTTCGACCACGATTACACGAAAAGGCTTTTGTCCTTGTATGTTTTTATTACAGGCATAAACCCTATTGTGAGCATCACCTTCAAAGTTTTATTGGAAAATAAGTATTATTGTTTCAGTATTTCAGCTTGCCTTAAATTATTAGCACAAAATTGCAATTTCCTTACGTTAATTTATTTTCTTTCTGCTGTTATAAAAATAGTAATCTATTTGCACATTTGCTCTAAGAACCAATTTGAATACATCAATGCTAACTTTATTGGCACCCTTTTGTATGCTTCTCTGCATAGATATATTTTCCTAGGCTGAAAGATTAGATTGTGGTTAGGTAGGTTTAATCTCTCCTTCCTAATAATACTTGATGCACAAAGAAATTGGCTTTTTGGGCTCCATTTATACATAACAAGTGCAAAACAGCTGTTTCCAAAAGTGATGAACATCATAACCAATCCAGAAAAAATGCACAACTATTTCTATTTCCCCATCGCAAAAAGTACATTCGTCTGTCTCTACTATTTTTCAACTGCATAACGTTTCATATGTATTGCTATTATCTGCACAAATTTGATATCTTATGGATGTAGTTTCAGTAAACTTTCAAAAAAATTTTCCTATTCTTATTCCTGCACCTGGGTGTGCAGTTCAAAGATCCAATTTTTTATGAATGTTAACTGAGTTCTGTCCTCTTTGGTGCAAGTGGTAAATTAAAAAAAAAAAAAAAAACCACACACACACACACAAAAAAAAAAACAAAAAAAAAACAAAAAAAACCCCAAGTTATACAGATGTCACCATTTGTCATCTACTTTCATGTTTTTTCATGTTTCATGGAAATTACACTGGGAGTTATGACAACTCCATAGAGTTCCGTATTTTACGGGAGAATGGCCCTCGGAAATAGTCATAATATAATGCAAATAAAAGAAATAAGATTTCAAAAATGGTTTGAAGTATTGAAATGAAATTTGTATTTCTTATATGATCACTAACAATTATGTGCACATTTTGATTGATATTTTAAAATTTAGAACACCACCTATTGTCTACAAGGAGTCAGATATATTTTTCTGATTCATAGCCAGGTGCCTTCACAGCAGCTGTAGGTTGTGCCTGAAAAAGGTCTATGCCCTACAAGTGCACAAATATGCTCAATCTTTCAAGTCGCTTTAGCTAATCTTGAAATGTGCATTCTAGTACGCTCCTGCAGATTGTCAATTCCTTGAAGTGTCCATCATCTCACCAGTATGTAACTTCAAAGAGTGCACAGGACATGTTCTAAGTAGGAGAGAAATGCATTTGGAGTGAATTCCCTTCGACAGCACATTCACAGAAGTGAGCTTGGAACGAATGAAGTGCGTAAAAGGTATGCACCATTTGACTCTTCTTATGGACTGGGTTACCTTTTAACTCCTCTTCATTCATACAGCAATCAATGAGAATGTATGTATTAAGCAAAAAGGAATCCAAATGGAAAAATAAAACCCAACAGAAATGACAAAACAAACACACACACACCCAAAAAAAATCTTACCAAAGGTTCATTGGTATCAAGTTTGAAGTACATCTGGTTAATTGGTATGGAGCAGAGGTTGAAGTTATCAATTGTGGACTGACCAGATCATCTCCAAAACCAATTGGCCATTTGCTTCGAAATTACACAGGATCAGGTAGCTTAATCTATTCACCAGGTCCCTACATTTCCCCTTTACATCAAACATTCAGTGTTCTTGTTATTTTTTGCTGCATTCTTGGAAACAACATGTTGCAATTGCTTGAAACTAGATGCAATTATATGTAATCTAATCTTACTTTGTTCACTGTATGATGTTGCTGAAAAATCTTTATTTTTTCATGATCAAAGCTAAGCATATTTAGTAAAGGTACATGCGCATGATGGGAATGGTAGAAAATCTGACCTTTTTCCCCTTTCCCTTTTCCCAGATGGCACAGTGAGCCGCAAAATAATAAATACCAAAATTTACATAATAGGAAGTTGTTGGAAAAACCCCTATCTGTCTACTGAAAGAATGAGGGAAACCAACCCCAATGTCGCTGTCAATTTGCGTATTACCTCAACTCAGCTTCAACATTCATCTTCCAATACCAATGTGAAGAAAAAAATTTCAGTCCTGACCTGAGACAGGCAGTTACCCATTAAAGGCAACTGTTGGTTTTAAACTTGTCCTCTCAACCTTTGAAATATTCTTCATAAATACAGACTATAGTGTTTCCAAAATGTAAAGACCTAACCACTAAAAACTCAAATTTTATCACTTCTGCCAAAACTAAAAAGAGACCTGGTAGGCCCTCACTTATTGGTTCTCCTGATTAGTCAGTCATCTGAGTTTACAGGAAAAGAAGAAAGTACGCCTATATCGTTTTTGTGAAATTTATGAATCTGGAACATTATAAACACACTCTATTGCCATTATAACTACCAGTTGGAGAACACAGCCCACAGCCCAACATAGACAATGAAGTATTTATCAAATAGTTTAGAAAAACATGACATAATTTCATAAATTTTAAATCCAACAGTGATAGCAAGGGGTTTCCAGAGCTACCAAAGCATCAACATTCATCTTCCAATACCAATGTGAGGAAACAAATTTTATTCCTGACCTGAGACAGACAGTCACCCATAAATGGCAACTGGTGGTTTTAAACCAGTCCTCTCAACCTTTGAAATATTCTTCATTAAAACAGACTATAGTGTTTTCAAAATGTATAGCGTCTAACCACTCAAAACTGGTATTTTATCACTTATGAATAAAAGAGAATCACTTATGAATAAAAGAGAGACCTGGTAGGCTTATCACATTTTAAAACAATGCTGTATTGGATGTAGTTTGAGAGTCAGGAGTTACTCTGGCTAGGGTTAACAAACTAAAGCCCTACTAGGGTCCCAAACTATCTTATTTACATGACAAAAAGCATTTCTGATAGTATGTCCGGGTTATTGGTGACTGCCCTATAAATGGTGCCTTATCTGAGTGTTACAAGCATGCCAACAGACTTTTAGCCAGGAGTCAAGGCCTTATATTAACAAATAGGTTGAAATATATTACTCCAGGTTAAACAGTATGTTTGGGCCAAACATGCTCGGTTTCTGGAATTCATCTAATAAAAATTTGCATGAATAAGTGTACATCCAGTTTAACCACACAACAACTCAGTGACTTTCACAAGAACTGAAAATAGAAAGATGCACATCAGCCTTTATCTCCACATCCAAAGTCAATGCACTATTTTGTTGAGACTAAATACGACATACTTCTTAATGAGGGCAAGTCTGACGTCTCGCAAGGCAATTGCCAACCTGGCTGTGACGGGATAACCATTGTACATTTAAAATGTGGGAAAGCGGATTCATTGAGGTGTCATGTTGTTTCTTGTGTACTTTTTAATGTTGAACAGCAATATTGTACCCGGGGTCTTTAAAATGAATGTAATAGTTCCAGTCATTAAAAAGCCCCATGTAGACCCAATTATTCTTGACAACTACCCGGCGATCGCTTTAAGTGCTATCCATGCAAAATTGATCGAATTGTGCCTCATACCCATTGAAGAGGTATGTAAGACACAGTTAGGTTATAGACAAGGCAGGGCTACAGCTTTCAGGTGTTCTTACCTCCATGACGTTGTAAGATATTTTAGCTCTAAAGGGCATCTTAATGTTGTGGGCAGTCTGAATGCTACAAAACCTTTTGGCAGCTTTAGGCATCATGGCCTTGTTTGTAAATTATGGAACCGCATTCCTTCACATTGTTGGACTTATTTGTTTGCTTGGTACAACAACAGGCACATTTCAATTAAATGGAAAAGCGGCTATTCCTGTCATTGTTGGCTTTAGGCAGGGTAGTTCGTTGTCTCCAAAATTGTTACACATTTTTGCAAGCTAGGGAGTTGTTGTAATGGTTTAAAATTGGTGACAACATCCATAACTCTTTTAATAATGCTGATGATGTGACCATATTTGCCCTCCACAGCCCCTCAGCTGCAGGCCCTCATTGAAATATGCTGTTCCTATGCTAAAACATGGCGTTTGGCCTTTAATTTTAAGAAGTCAATGTGTATGGTTACTGCAAAAGTGAAAAGAAAATGTAAATAAGCCAAAGTGGCACCTAGATAATGCAGATCTTAGTGATATGAAAGAAATGGAAATGTTTGTTGTCATCTTAAGAGAGTATATGGATCCTGCTACACATGTTAACTCACGAATTTCCAAAGCAAGGCAGTCAATGCATACACATAGTGGTGTTGGGGTGAGCGATCCTGGCCTTACTTCAGATATGAAAGCTTATGTTTGGAAATCAGTTGGTGTCGCTGCGTTGACGTATGAACTAGATGGCTTTTTTTTTGGTCTAATGTGATATCTTTAAGACAACTTGAATGAACCCACGGAGCTGTCATTGAAACTTAACTGGTCTCAGTAAGCAATGTCATCATTCTTCTTATTTACATGCTTTAACTGTTCAAGATATTAATAATGTTACTAGATGAGACACTATTTTGCTTGGGAAAAAGTTTAAGCTGTTAAATCTCTGGTGAGAGATTTTTTTATCTTTCCGCTTTCTGAAGTGATTATTTCTTGGGTCCCTCTTAGGACCACACTTATACCATGCCTCCTTTGTTTTCTCAAGGGATATATATGTCACCTGCTTACACATATATCCCTGCTTTAAATTTTTATGGCTAAATTTCAACACAGGACTGATTTGCTTTGGTGAATACATTTTGAAATGCATTTATATTCATGAAAACAAAGGCATGGTATAAAAAGGATACATCCCTTGTTCTCGTGATTTATCTGGAATCCTGCATTTTTAAATCCCTACGCTTCGCTCCGGGATTTAAAAAAGCAGGGTTCCAGATAAATCCCTTGAACTTGGGATGTATCCTCTTCTTATAGACAGACTATTACAGTTTGGAGTTTCCCCTCTCTGCCTTTACCTTCTGACCTCCAAGTGCATACCTTGTACAAGCTTCACTCCACAAAGCAGAATGATGGTGTCTTTGACTCCCTTAAATATGTTCTCAGTAGGGGAATAATGATAACAAACCTCACAATGAAGGTTTTTATCCGGCTATGCTCTCAAGAGAAGCTTTTTAGTTCAATTTCCTGCTGCATGAAATCTTCTGGCGGGTGTGAAATCAATGGTTGAGAAACTTAAATTGTTGGATGGAGGAAGCCAAAGGACTCAGAGAAAACCGCCATGCACACTTGAGTGGTTGAGACTCGTTCCACTTGCACTCCCGGCCGTGCATCAATCCCGGTCCACACAGGTGAAAGGCGAGCGTGTTGCAGCTCCACAAACCATGCACCCATATTACATGTACTATTATAGGACAATGAACTACTGTAGTTTCTTACATTACTCCAATAAGGCAATGAACTACTATAGGTTGCCATATCACTCCGACAGGACAGTACAATACTGTAGTTTGCTGTATTACTGGAAGAAACTGTTAAACTAGCTTAGTTTGTTTATTACTCCAAGCAGACAGCAAACTTCAGTAGTGTGTCATATTGCCCTTGTGAGTAATAAAACATTGCAGTTTGCCATATTACTCCAAGTCAGAAAACTACTTAGTGTGTCATTTTTCGCTAATAAACTATTAAGCAGTGAGGTTTGTTAAATTACTCTAATACGGCAATAAACTTCTGTAGTTTGCCATATTAGTGCAATAAGTCAGCACTCTATAAGTTGCCATATCAATGTAATGGCATAAGGCAACAAATCAAAGTATTTTGTCATTAAAAAGTATTTTGTTCTATTTTATTTAGTTATCCATTTACATCTTCATTGCCCATAGACCGTATCAGCAAAACTGTTCTCTCACGGGTCCCAAACTTCTCTAACTAGGGAGTTAACACAAGTGAACATTTAATTGTTTTTTGATGATTTACTCCATATAATTTGCCCCCAAGACGTACAGGAAAATGGTTTAGAACATAAAGATTCATTGAAATGTACAACTTATAGAGCATTAGAACAAATACCATGTAGCTGACTATATTGTCCTTGTCAAATGAGCTGTGAATTCCCAATTCATTTATCGATCATTTGGTGGCTTGTTTTATGGCAAGAATAATTCTAACTGCCAAAGGCGACCGGAGTCGAACTACGTAAGACGCACTGCTCTTAATTATGATACTGATACTAGGTCCATATTCCTTGTTAATAGGCCTTTCATTCCAGTACCAGCAAGTCTATAGTTCCCGAAAATATAACAGTCCAAGGAAAATTGTTTACTCAGTCAAAACATGTGGCACTAGAGGAAATAAATGGCAAATGCAAAGTACTGAGCAAAAATATCGTCAAGATGTGGTCTTTCGTTGAAGTGGTCCCTCAAAACAGGCGTCATTGAATTTGGCGTGTAAACAAATGTGTAAACTGATAATTTGATTATGGCTGGCAAATTTTTAACTCTGTTTATATGGTAATGATCTTAATGATTTTCATGTGTACACATAGATACGCTTCATTGCGCAGATCTAAGTACCTGCACCTAAACAGTATGCCTTAAAAATTCGAAGGAGCAAGTTAAACCAACACTTCACAGTGCAATAAGACGTGAAGTTTGATAGTTTGTTTCATAACATGTCTGTTCATATCAGTCCCAGGCAAAAGGCATGCACGAAATTGTGATTTGACTCGCAATAGCATTGCACTTTCTAACTAAAAACTGAGCGAGAAATAGTTATCAAATCGTGACCAGAACAGCACCCCTCCAACAGAAATTATCCTTAAGGCTAACTTACATTGTTTAGGATCTTGCAAAAAGCCTTTTATTTCATTACGCGTTTGGGAAATAAATGCCCAACGACCCCATGTCCCTGGTCATTTAGCCCAATCCGGCTAAACGTTGTGTCAGTTGCTACATTTAATCGGGCAAAAGTTTTCAGATTCAAAATTGTACATTGCCAGTTCCCCACAGATCCCATAAACTAGTAGTGGGTTAATGAAAACACCAACACCTGTGCGATTGAAGTTATTTTGAATTATCTTATATGTATAATCTTTAAAGAATCTTCTAAAACTGAAGTCAAATGAAGGTTGCAAGCATTTTATCTTTGTCTGCTCTTTCCTGGTTGTAGTATGCACCCGAAATAAAAATGATTAATATTTCACTAATTTCATGAGTCTGTAAGCAAGCATACTTTCATCATCACACCAGTCTAAAACACGATAATTTTTAATCCTACGCCAATCATCACTATACATAATACTGAGCTTTGTCGGATGTTATCTTCTGTTTTGGCTGAAGGGAATGAGCGTTGCCTCATAGTATTGTGGTGTATTTATGAACTTAATTCAGTCTCTCATTTACTGGAAGCATGATAAAATAATGACATTGATTAGATAAAATCCCCAGGAAGCCCTTAGGTGTGGCAGAAAAAACAGTGTATAGGTTGATTTTATCGTTTTACCACATGTAACCTTTTTCAACCCATTTCTGTAACACTGCGCAGACACTGGCAGTTTATATTGTAAACTCATTAAATCAACGGAAATTTTGGTTTCAACTCCCTTCAATTTATCTGCAAATGACACCTGAAATATCCTCAAATGTCTCGGTTGTGTCCGTAAATACAACTAACATTTAAAAAGAGTGTACTCATCGATCACAACTGACGTCCAGTGGAGTACCTTCCATGCACAGCACATATAGCTGTTGTCATGGCCATTTACTGTAAACTTAACTAGGGGCACCGGGGGTGAAAATTATTCTTACACTCTATGACAACGCCCTGACAACAATCACCGGGACATATCACCCTGCTTCTGTCGTGTATTTATGCACTAGATTAAAACAAACCTGGTATTAATGATAAATGACTGCAGATTACAGAGAAACAACAACAAAAACAAAAACAAAACAAAAAAGAAAAAACAAACAAAACAAAAAAAAAAAAAAAAAACAAAAAAAAAAAAAAACAACAACCACAACAAAAACAAAAAAAAAAACAAACAAAAAAACTACAAAGAATTGCTTCACAGCAAACCCACCTGGGTTCTTTCAAAATTTGAAAGATTGGAATTGGGTATTCACCTAATTTGCACAAATTTAAATTTGGTAACTTTAGTGTATGGTTCATTGGATATAGTAAAGAAATAAACCAGTAGACTGAAGTTGGAAGAGCATATTTATCTCCGGTTAAATAATTTTGAGAGTATTCAAAATTTAAAATGCCTATATTCGTTCAATTTGCATAATTGGAATGTTACAATTTAAGTTTCTAGGTCATTTGAAATCAAAGTTTGCTTTTTGCTTAGTGTGCGCCTCTGAAAGAAGATAAATCACTCATGGCACAAATACATTAATTGAAACTGGAATGACATCTCTATCTATATTACTTTTGAAGATACAGTTTATTTTTTTAGGTGCCGCCAATCAGCACAAATTAAAATGCTACGGCTTTGCTTTACTGTTCTGTGGGACTCTCATTGACATAAACCTAGAAATTGAACTCGGATTAAAACCTCTATCTATTACAGTTTTGAAGATATTCAAAAATTTAAATACATCAAGCGCCCCCAATTAGCAAAAATAAATGCTGTAACTTTGGTTTACAATCTGTGGGATTCATCACTGGCACAAACATACAAATAAAATATGAATGACACCTCTAACAGTTTTAAAGGTATCCAAGACTTAAATTTTTCAAGTGTCCAAAATTAGCATAAATCATAATGATACAACTTTGATTTTTGTTTATTTGGTTTGCCTTTGGCACAAACCTATATATTGAAATTGGAAAGGCACCTGTATCTATAATAGCTTTGAAGATTTTCAGGATTTAAATTTCATAAGTTCCCCTAATTAGCATTTAAAATATAGCTTTTTTCATATTCCATTTGATTGGCAATAGTCATGGACCTACATCTACAAGGGAGAATTGTGGTCTATCTACAATAGATTTGAAGATATGGGGCTTTTAAAATTTTGATCGCACGTATTTTGCACAAATTTTACTGTGTCATGACCGTTCCAAACAATATGATCAATTTTATGGGTAGGTCAGTCACCATGCCAAGTTTAGTGGCTTTTTGGAATAATAATGTGCGAGAACAGCTCCATTCAAAATTTAGGGCGTTAAGATAAAAGATAAAGACATTCTTGAAAAATGAAAATGTCATGATTTGCAGCCAGACATAACTGGTTCGCTCGAGACTTATAATACTGTTGTACTTTTGTGTCTTTTTGTCCGAACCACTTCCTAGTAGTCATTACCCTATTCTGCAGCCCGAAGTCTTTACTCTCCATATGCTAACCTGTCACTGTCTAACCTAAATATATATAGAAGTACTATTGTCCATATTGCACAAGTTCTTCTGTAGAATTTTGACAAAGGCTGTGTTAGCCCAAATAAACTAAAGGGTCTTTAGCGAGTAACTACTCAGAACATATTTCAGAGCCTATAACTACTCAGAACATGTTTCGGAGCCAGTGTGTAACTCCATGTAAGATTCTTCAATCAGTCACATCTATTGGTAGCAGGTATTTAATGAAATGATTTTTTTTTAAGTTTATAAACAAAATGCACCGGTATTTGTGTCATGTAGTGTGGGCCTTTTTTGTCAACAATTATAGAAATAAGATTATCCAGTCAGCATTGTGAATATAACGTCATTACAGAAGGTTTAAAGGTTGTGGAGAGTAAACTATCAATTGTAAGATGAACTATAAATACAAATGATACAGACACAGCATATGGCAAGATCACAGGCAGAGCGGCACACAGCCCACCTGTGCCTCAGACATGCGTGAAATTATTCATCTGCAAGTCTGGCAATGCGGCAACCATATCGGGGCAAAGGTAAAGTTTATAGTCTATATTTGGGTCAGTTCTAAATTCGCTTAAAGGTGGTGCTGCCCATCCTGTTGATGGTTGACCGTCCACAACTTGGGGTCAGATTCGATGACCCTCACTTTTTCTCCATAGATTAACATGGGGCATTAGCAGAGATAAATTTAACCTCTCTATATGTTGCCAAATAAGCATTCAACTTTCATTTTGTTACACCTGGGTGTATTTGAAAGATAATATGCACTTCCGGCAGATTAGAAGATGATAATTCCAAATATCGTCATCATAATCAGGCTGAAACTTTCAGGTTCATTGTAATGTAATGGGCTTTGCTGACCCACCTGACCTCAAATGGCATAGGTTGCTGGGTGTCACAAACATTCATCATGGGAACAAAAAGCTGTGTGTGTCAAGAAATTAAACCAACCCAGATCACCCCTATTTTCCTTGATGAGTGCGGTCACACGGCGAAGTTTGCTGGCAATAACTTCAGTGCTCAGCTGCCTCGCCGCAATCTCCTCCAGTTCCTCTTATACTTCATTGTGATCTAGAATAGGTGTGTCTGGCAAGTCATGGCCTATTTATCTGTAAGCAAAAATGCGCGACACGTCCAACAGATACTTTGATCAAAACTAATTCCAAAGAGGAACATATCAAAGCTCAGAGCAAACTACCCTTTGTGATATTATTACCTAGTGGTAGATATTTTATCGATGTGTGTTACGGATACCTCCACTGGAACCGCTCTGCTCGCACAGAAAAAAAAGGCCCCGATACATTTTTTTGCTGGTATTAGCCGTAAGCCTACAAAGATTTGCGTGAAAAGAAGTCCTTGTATCTTCTAAAGGAACCTGATAACAACGTCTATATCAAGTAGTTTCCATTGTAAGGCTATGGACACTTACTCTGAGATGAGACATATTCTTTCTTATTCAATTATCAAAATTAAAAAGGAGATATTTTTCCATATTAAAGTATGTTTTGAGTGTTGTGTACGTTTTCTATTTCTTATCTGCCTCTCTACTATTAGACACATCTTCCTTCCATTGGTTGATCAAATATCAGTAAAATCTTTTTCGAAAAATATTCGTCGGTAATTTGGAAATGTTGTGGCCGAAATTTTCTCATGTTCTTTAAACCCATCTGGTAGAGCAAAGTTCTGAGGATATCAGGTTACACTTTCGCTATAGATATTTTCAACATTACCAAAAACAAAACACACACACACACACACACACACACACACACACACACACAAACAACAAACAAACAAAAAAAACTTTAGCTTGACCGAGGGATGTCATAGCTTTGTTCCTTAGGTTCTTTATAACATTTGTATATAACCCTGGCGCTTATTCTTATACCAAGATAACTATATTTGTTCAGAATCTCAAGTTTTTCTCCCCAAATCAAGAACACGTGTGATTTCATCATTTTTCCAGATTTGTTAAAAAGTTCATGACTTTCGATTTCTGAATATCAATGTTCAGATTCCAGTTATTTCAATGAGCATATAATTTGTTCAAACAATTTTGAAATCCAGTGTATGTATCAGATAGAAGTATAAGATTGTCGGCATTCAGGAAACAAGTTATCTGTCTCTCATGTGACGTAACGTGATAACAATGAGGATCGAAAATTCCGGGTAGATCATTTCTATGAATATTGGACAGTGTAAGGCTAAGAGAACAGCCTGATCTCACACCAGTGTTATTAGATGCATTTGATCGAATGGGCCTCAAATATATATATATATATATATACATATATATATATATATATATATATATATATATATATATATATATATATATATATATATTAGCACTATGGAAGCCCCGATATACAAGTCAGTTATAACTTTATACATATATCCGCCTGTGTTATAATTAAAGCATTTTTAGAATAGACCACCGTATCAAAACCTACTTTAAAACCAATGAAGCATGTACAAGTATTTACCATTCTGCATAATTTTGTATATTTACAGATAAGAGTTACAGTACAGTATGTTGTCACTGGTCCAACAGGTTTTAGTGAAGCCAATTTGACAATATTTTTTTATATTTATATTTTCTAGGTAATTTTGAATCTCATTTAAATATATTGCAGAATGATTTTGACACACAGTTTTCAAGTGCTGTGTCTCTATTTATTAGCGTCCAGGGTCCAGCCACCTTTATGTATTAAAGTGAGAAAACTTATCTTTCATTCATTTCGGTGGAATCCTGAAGTCAAAATCTTGTTGAGTAATTTTGATAACGCTGGGACCAATATATCTTTGCCTTTTTTAAAAAGATTATTTAGGATTTGATCAATACCAGGGGACTTTTATATTTTTCAACTCATTTGTGGTTCAGTTCACTTCTGAAATGCCAATGCGATAGTCTAGCACGGAAAATATGCGGGAATTTGGAGCAGCGGTAGCTCATTTGACCAACTGATACAAAGACAGTCGATCCCTTCTATCAAAGAAATGCAAGAATCATGTGTCTTTGTCTTTCAAAAGATCTCTCTCTCTCTCCTCTCTCTCTCTCTCTCTCTCTCTCTCTCTCTCTCTCTCTCTCTCTCTGTGGAGGGGGGGTTGTCCTTGACTGTCAACGACTTACATAATATGTTATCTGCTAATACCTTTTGTTGATTTTTTTGAAAGTTTCATCGTGTTGAGTAATTTATGTTGTCTGATATGATATTAATAAGAGTTGGCGGATAATTGTTTTGCAATGTGTTTTATGTTTTCATAAATTGTATAACACCGATAGTCAGCACATGTGGGAAAATGTTTCTTACTATTCCGTTTTGCCTTTATTTTCAGGGATAATTTTTCTCCTGGAGTCCGGTAGGGTCTGTTCAGGCAGGTGGTGTAATTTTTTTTTTTTTGCCGTTCTGCCTGAGACCGTTGTTCATTGTTTGATCGGGTAAGTTTGCCGCAGTCAGTTGTTAACTCGTAAGACAGTGCATAATGGTCAGAAAACCAATTTAGCTTAGATATTTACACAACAAATTAATGTATGCGATATTATACAAACAGGTGCAACAATATCACATTTCCTCCGGTGGCTCTGCCCCCCCCCCCCATACTACCACTACTACTACTACTACTACTACTACTACTACTACTACTACTACTACTACTACTACTACTACTACTACTACTACTACTACTACTACTACTAATCCTCCAATCTCTCTATGCAACATATTTAATACAGTAATGGTCTGGGCTGGGTCTACTATACGTACACGTTGATTATTTTCACGTTCGAACGAGCAAAAATTTGTAAAACCAAATCAGTCGTGTCACAACGGGTCATCAGCTGGAAACAATCAAGCATGTTTTGTTTCACAGCATTAAATTCCCGGACACTCTTTGTATGGCGGCTGCTTGCCTTATACGTGGTACTACCCATCCGAATTGCAAGAATTTCGGACCGTGAAAAACTGGCAAATAATAATACAGCATAAGATGTGGTTTATAAAAAGACGACTTATCTAAATTATATGAACAAGTGTATGCACCAATATACGGAAATGTAAATCCTGATTTACCGCGAGAAAATGATTTTATATATATATACATACATATATATGTATATATATATATATATATATATATATATATATATATATATATATATATATATATATATATATATATTCATGAACCGGCAGAGGGGGAAGGCAAATAAAACTGATTGCCCAAAAGTAAATAAGGACTGCCTATAACGTCTACTTGTAGAAAGGTCTAGCACACATGAAACCTGACCCTCTGTATATCATTTTAATATACCATTATTACAAATATATATACAAATATATATATATATATATATATATATATATATATATATATATATATATATATATATCGGCATGCATCATGTGCCTGTTTTATGTACACATGCCAGCGTACATCATACACACACATACGTTCCTACAGTATGCTGTATATCGGCGTTCATCATGTACCTGTTGCATGCAATATATTGATATACATCCTCTACGTGTTGCATGCAATATATCGGCGTCCATCATGTACCTTGACCACTTCATTGACCATATAATCATTAAATTGTTCATGAATTTGACACTACGTTCCTTAATAATTTTCTCCTTAGTTATTGTGATCTCCCTTTGTAGATGACAGTACCATGGTCTTTCTTAAGACCTGTTCTCGGTTAATTCGTTATGAAACAAAACAACAGATGGATATTGTGGAAATAAATGAAGGGGCGGTCGAAGCCATGACACAAAGCGGTCCTTGAGAGGAGTCAAAAAAGTTTTTTTTTTAACTTTAGGAGGGTTCCGGTCGCATCCGTTCGGCGGAGCTGCGGTGCCGATGAAAAAACACACAGGACGGGCAACAGCCACCCAGGACACGCAGGTACACTTTGATAACACGTGTTGCAGCAGGTCTACGGCCAAGCAACAGTGTCGGAGGACCATGAACTGCGCTGGTAGACTGAAACTCACAGGTGGACCTTGCAATGGAAATAATGTTTTGATAATATCAACTTGCATTAAAAACCAAGAGAGGGCCAAATTGTTTGATTCCCGATTGTAGCAAAAAGTTTCAACTATACCGATTGCCGATTTCCCATTTCCGTTTGTGGAATCGGCACACCCTTAATATATATATATATATATATATATATATATATATATATATATATATATATATATATATATATATATATATATATATATATATATATGTGAATCTCCGATTGGGACCACCTCCATAAAGAGACCACTTCTATATTAAGACCACCAATTTACAGAGCGATTTTGGTTTATCCATAATTAGATCACCTCCCCATTAAGACCATTCCCTATAAGACCAGATTTTTCAGTCCCTTAGGTGGTTTTAATAGGGCGATTCCACTATACATATATGAATAATCATAGCTGGGTACATTGGTGTAAAAATGATAATTGACACGTAGAGTTCTACGTATGTACGCGTGGAGAAATAAAAACGCAGTGGTTAACAATTTGTACATGTCATGCCAAAAAAAAAAAAAAACAACCAAACCAAAACAGAAATAGAAACAGAACAAAACAAAGCAAAACAAAAACAAAACAAAACAATACAAAAAATTTAGGGATGGTCGGCCAACACTATATTTTCAGATAATCCCCTATATCTCAAGAGCACTACCCTATCTGGAAAAATGAGAATTATATCATGACATATTTGAGCCTTAAACCAAAGAATTCGAACTTGAATCGGAATCGGAATCGGAATCGGAATCGGAATCGGAATCGGAATTTGAACTTGAATCTGAATTTGAATTTGAATTTCCGGGCAACTCATTTACCAAATAGTCAAAGAGGGGCTGTAACCCTCTTCCAAACGCTCCTTTCTCGGTAAGAGTGCAACAAACTCCTTCCCTTGAAGAAGCATTTGCTATGCGCCTGTTTTTAATCCCTTGTCGTTCTGGGAGTTCATTTCCGACGACAGGAAGTGGGCGCCACTGCGACATACATGTACCATGGCGACTCCGATCGTCAGCTGGCGCGCATCCACGTATACTACAACAATGCAAATAAATCAATGTAGAATTTACCTGGAGTGGGAATTTCATATGCAGGCCCAAACGCAAAAGGTGTTTTCTCAGTTAGGTCAAGTAACGTAGAAAATGTAGTTAAGAACGAAAAAATGTGGTCGGCCACCGGTTTGATCCCTCCATATTTTTTCATGTAATTGATAAAACAGGCACAGCTCAACTCATGCAGGTCCACGTTGACGAAGGAATGCTAAACAGCACGACTTTTCTATTTGACTTTGGATGATCAAATGTGAATCACTGGTTATTTTTACAACTTTTTCATGATTTCCTACATACATGCACTAGAATTACAAACCGTTTTGTTTTGAATATAACGAGGGACGCGGCTAATCAGGTTTGCCATTTTTCTACTGTAGAAGGCAGATACGTGCCCCGTGCTCTCTTGGTCGATCTGGAGCCCGGCACCCTGAACTCTGTCTAATCCGGTCCTTTTGGACAGAACTTCAGACCAGACAATGCTATGTTTGGTCAAAGTGGTGCTGGTAAAAACCGGGCCAAAAGATATTACACAGTGGGCGCTGAGTTTGCGGACTCTGCTCTGGATGTTCTGAGAAAGGAGGCAGAAAGCTGTGTCTTCAGGGATTCCACCTCACACACTCACTTGGTGGCGGCACCGGCTCTGGTATGGGAACACTTCTCTGCAAGATCGGTGAAGAGTACCCAGACAGAATGATGACCACATTCTCCGTTATGCCATCACCGAAAGTAGGTTGGTTAAGAATACTGTTGTGACTTTTAATCTATCAGTCGAAAAGAGAAATCCGTGCTTTTTAAAATATGTATGCGTAAAATCATAGTGTGCAATAATGCACGAAATTAAAATTCCATGTGGTCAGTTTTGGCGCGCTCGAGAGAGAGAGAGAGAGAGAGAGAGAGAGAGAGAGAGAGAGAGAGAGATTTTATTTCGGAAATATGATTGGGAAGCTAAATAGTCATTACATAAAGAGTTTAGTGCTAGTATGACATGTACGTAAAGTAATACACACGGCGGTAAAATTTGTGTAGATACATTTAATACACCTGTAAGGAAACTACTCTTCGAGCGAAACGATAACAATTTACACCCATTGATTCGACAATCGTATACTACTAAAATTAGGAGATTTTTTTCTTCAAAATTAGCAATTATGCCCGCATGGACTGATTCTGAATACACACACACACATATACATATATATATATATATATATATATATATATATATGTGTGTGTGTGTGTGTGTGTGTGTGTGTGTGTGTGTGTGTGTGTGTGTGTGTGTGTGTGTACTCGTTTACCCGTTGCACTAGTTTTCTTGGGTGCTCACACAATCTAAGAAACAAGATTGCTCCCGGAGAACCATCTCTTATTTTGCTTCTAGGTGTCTGATGCGGTTATAGAGCCGTACAACACTATGTTGTCAGTCCATCACATGCTAAAGACCACAGATGGGACATGTTGCGTTGACAATGAGGCTCTTTACGATATCTGCTTCCGTACCCGAAACTGACCACACCTACGTGTGGCGACTTCAACCACCATCTAGTTTCTATCACAATGTCTGGTGTTACAACTTGCCTACGATTCCCTGGTCAACTCAATGCTGATCTTCGCAAACTGGCAGTGAACATGGTCCCATTCCCACGTCCATGAAGGAGGTAGACGAACAGATGATAAATGTGCAGAACAAGAACAGCAGCTACTTTGTTGAATGGATCCCAGACAACGTGAAGACCGCCGTCTGTGACATCCCACCACCAGGTCTGAAGATGTTCTCCACCTTCGTCGGTGACAGCACCGCCATCCAGGAGTTCTTCAAGCGCATCTCCGAGCAGTTTACTTCTATGTTCCGTCGCAGAGCTTTCTTGCATTGCTACACTGGTGAAGGCATGGACGAGATGAAATTCACAGAGGCTGAGTCCACCATGAACGAGCAGGTGTGTGAGTACCAACAATACCAGGACGACACCGCTGATGGCCTGAATGGTAACCTGCACGTAGCTCCACCATCTTACTTCAACTGTTTGTAGATATTTTTTTTTCATAACTACATTTCTGCATCGGAAAGTCGATGAAGTCTTTACGATTTTTGTCTGCATACATTTGTTACTTGTGATGAAAACAATAAGGGGGACCCAAATCGAAAATTAAAGACCACATTCTCCTCAGGTGAACACACTTTTGTTGACCTTTCTTATTTACCATTCAACTCAAAATCGTAA
Organism: Hermodice carunculata; assembly: GCA_964020975.1. Classification (NCBI taxonomy): domain Eukaryota; kingdom Metazoa; phylum Annelida; class Polychaeta; order Eunicida; family Amphinomidae; genus Hermodice; species Hermodice carunculata. Next base: position 39,383,882 of record OZ026618.1, read on the forward strand.
ACATGTACATTTAACACATTTTATCTGTGGGAAACTAGCATCGACGCAGCCCATTGACAATGTAGGTTTTGCTATGAAGCAATTGATGATAAATTCAATCAATCAATCGATCAATCAATCAATCAATCAATCAATCAATCAATCAATCAACCAATCAATCAATCAATCATAGAAATAAATAAACTTGTTAGCTAAGTAAATCAAAATAGATAAATAAATAAATAAATAAATAAATAAATAAATAAATAAATAAATAAATAAATAAATCAAGTAAGTAAGTAAGTAGGTAAATAAATAAATAAATCGTATTTGTTGTAGTTATGTCTGTGTGCCAACACAGACATATTGTTTTTCTAGGAATTCTTTCTTTCTTTCTTTACAGGCAAAATTTGTCCGACATTTCATTTGAAAAGTATTACACGTAGAGACTCCAAACTGAGCACAATTATACGTCCATAGATGAAGTCTGGCCTTTTTATAATGAGAGGTCATGCTTTTCGAAATTATGCAAATGAGGGCTTATTAAAACTTTAAATCTTCAATATCTTATATACTATAGTAGAAGTGGTTCCGAGTGTATAGGAGTTCGATCATAGCAAGGTAAAGGTCATCTCAAATGTCAAGGTCAAAGGTCATGTCAAGGTCAGAGGTCAATTTTAAGCCAAAATGTCATTTTTGAGGTCAAGGTTCACTTCAGGTAGAGGTCATCTCAAGGTCAAAGGCCACATTCGTTGGTGGCTTTCTTGTAGCCATAACTTGGTCACCTTTTATCCAATTTTGATCATGTTGGGCTCAAATTGTAGCTATTGTAACACTGCACATTTCTGAAACCTACATGTGACCAGTAAAGGTCAAAGGTTAAGGTCATTTGAAATTTGCATCCAGCCCCAAGCTTAATGGAATGTGAAGTACCAAAGGACAAAAGGAGTAGCATTTAACATTTACAACTTTTGAAGGCACACAGACAGATTTGCTTTCTTCTTTTCTAGTTTGTCACTGATCTCCTATTTCACCCCCACAGCCAAAATGGTCCGCTCATAAAATCTGAACGCCAGAAATAATAATAAGTTTATTTTCCAATGCTATTTCTCACTTGGTGTTCCTGGTAGAGGAATATGTAAAGCTGACCGCCCTTGGAACAGATGGAAAGTGTTCCATTTAGGGCTTTTTAGGTGTTCGGCTGACAGAGGTACATAAAATATTAAAAGACATAAATTATATCTGATAAAAGGAGTCTTTGTTATAAAAAAGTTAACTTATGGAAATGTTTGTTGGCAAAGCTTTCCTCCATATGTTTATGACGTCATGGTTGACACAGGAATGTATATATATTAATGGGTTCGAACAGGGAGGTGTATGAGAGGGAGAGGGCCCTTGCCCACGTCAAAGGTTCCAGGCGAGTAGACATGAAAGATCTTCTCACCCGAAGTCTCGCGGTCTCGGCCGCTTGCCCCACTGGAAGGACGGTATCTGACGAGAACATGTGTGAACGGCGTCGTTTTGGCTTAGGTTCGAATTTTGCAGCACGTTTCGTACACCTGCCTGATTCGAAGAAGAGCTGAAATTTATCGCTTATAATGAGACAACTTTCTGCTCATAAAGAGTAGCGTTTACTTTATTATTTTATTACGGATGTGTACGTAATTTAGCGATTGCAGAAAAGCTGGTAAGTTTAGGAAAATATTAATTTATTCACAAGCGGCCAATCAGAACGAAGGAGAAAATTGAGTCCGTACGCGGGGGTCACTTCCGTTCAACGAAGAGTGGCTCATTTGGAATCGAGACGCTTCGCGAGGAACAAAGTGGCCCAAGTGGGTTAAATACGTCCGACAACTCAACTATTAGGCAGGGATCGAGAGAGTGGATAGTGTCGAATCTTTTGGTATATAGATTCTATGCGTTGGGCAGCAGAGGCTGTGTAAAACAGGAAAACAGCGTTGGGGGCGCCGATTTTTTGTTTGTTCCCTGGTAACCCTAATCAATATTTTCGGAGGACAGTGACTTTGATGGTCAGTGTGAATTGGTTTGTATGGACCAGAACATGATGACAACCATTCTGCTGGTTGTCCCTGTTGTGCTAGGCAACATTTATTATGGGCGTTACTAGCCTGCCGATGCACAAATTTCTTTTCATATATGCAATTACTTTTCATCCAACCCCTTCACTCACAGGTCTATATATTTTAGGATTTCACGGTAAAAAAAAAGAGGAAACAAAAACAAACAAAAAACAAAAACAAAACAAAACAAAACAAAACAAAACACACACACACACACACACACACACACACACACACACACACACACACACACACACACACACACACACACACACACACACACACACACACACTGGCAAAAAATCCAAATAACGCAACATTAATTCTCTGCATTTTGACCTATGTAGAAATTCAGAAATGCCAGATGTGACATTTTTTTTTCTCTTTTTTTCTCTTTTTTCTTTTATTTTTTAAGAAGATCTGATCTATTGTGACAAGAAATGAGATAACAATGATTCTTGACATGGTAAGTTTACCATCACCAGTTTTATTCATAATCTCCACTTGTTCATGTATCAGGGTCGGAGGAATCCAAGATTGTAGGAATTGCTAGCGTAGAGAATTTTGCTGCAAACTAGTGAAATATGGAAATATTGTCGAAGTATATTGCAATTTACACGAAGGTTTGATGCGCAGAAAATGGAACAAGATCGTTATGGAAACAAGTCAGTGTGGAATAATTTTCCAAACTATTCGAAACCGTATCTCGCCAGGCAAAACAATGGTTACTAAGACAACAGGGTATGCAATTCTGGCGGAAAATTAATATGCATGTCTTGTATTAGCTGGAATACATTCGATTATAACACCCAGCGGAGCAAAGTCACGCAAAAGTATGTGTGCGTGCGTTATGGTCTTCTCGCTTGACCAAGCTGTTGCAGCGGTCAGCCCCCGCCCCTTGTGGCAGATCCATTTTGGAAATTTTGCGTAAGCTGCAGTTTATAGTAATTTATGCACTCTAATTTCTTAAAGCTAAATTCGCTACGAAAATGTTAGTTCCATAGTATTTTGCGCGAAACAAAAGCACCCTATCACTGATATTATAAACTGTTTACTCTCTATACACTAACTTGACCCGGGTGATCTGTGGAAACAGATGCCTGTGGCTCTTGCCAGTATGGACGTACATCTGAAATCTGAAAAGGCCGCCCCAACAAAATATTACTCATCATCGTCAGAACTCCTATCGTCAGTTTCTTCTAAATAAACCAAGTACGAACACGAAAGATCCAACTCATCGTCACGGCCCCTTGCGTTACTGGCATTTCCCCTTGTCGATATACAGCTTGGCTTTGTGTTCCCCAGATGACGTCATAGCTCTTTTCACAAGAAAAGCGGGAACTTTGGCTGCTTCGGGCTGAGAGGGCTCAAACTTTTAATAGCGTAAGAAAACTACACTATCAGCGGAAGGTTGTTCAAATTAATCACACAAAAAGAAATAATAATCCATATGGGTCCGTTTCATGCAATTTTGACTGTAGCATTCTGCCGGCCCTTTAACACATTACAGTGATATAATGTGGTGCCAAAATTTGTGCTTAGCGTTGACACATTACACGAATACAATGTACGGCCAAAATTTGTGGTTACCCTGGAGTCAACCGAGAATGCACGGGTATCGCTAAAATGTGTGGGACGCCTTGACTAATTCGAGGAGTGTGGGATCACTTGACTCATTTGAGAAAGTTACGCGCAGGACGTGAAACGTGGGACAGTTTTAAAATTCATTTTTTTGAAGGAATGGACATATATATCACCATATATAGTTCTAAAGCAGTATTTTTTAAATTGTGAAAAACCAAAAGTGATTAAAGTGAACCAAATAGTTCCCGTAGGTGAGGTAAAAGAACAAGAATAAAGGTTAACTATGCCATTCCAAAAATATCTAGGTCCCATACTGAAAAAAAAAACAATTTATGATTTGTCTATGGTAATATTGTGTATAGCTTATAGAGAGGAATTGTTAAAAGGATTACAATATTTCAGGCAAATTTGAGGTATAGTCAGTAAAAGAACTAAATCTTCTAGATTGATATCATATGGGTATATGAAAATGTTTAATGTCCTTCTTTAATCATCAGATTACTCGCTCACTCGGGTTTTTTTTATGGCCAAAAACAACAATATCGAAAAAAGTAATTAGGCATTCCGTTTTTATTATTTTTTATCAGATATATATAGCCAACAAATAAAACTTGCCATAGGTTTATGTAAACGTACCGAGCTTGACATTATTAAGGATTCTCCTTTAGTCTGGCAAAAGTAAAATATTACTCATGAAAAGAAAACATTTTTCTCGAATGGAGATGTAATCCAGTATATGTCTGAAATTCAGGCAAAGGTTCCTATGGGGCAGGCAACGTACCAGTCATTCCTGATTTACTGAACGATCGTCACATCAATTAACATTCTCAGTGCCAACTGCGACAAAAGTCGAGCTTCTTAACAGAAACTGCTCGGATTTATGATAAGGGTGTGAGATTCATGGCCTTTCTAAAAAGACCTTCCATTCAAATACCAGCATGTCTGGGATTGTTTGGAATATAAAAGTCCAGGTCAACAGTTTTCTTCGACACGCTTTGGGCGCATTGTGCCCAAAGCGTGCCAAGGAAAACTGTTGACTAAATAAAAAAAATATGGAGAGTTAAATGACATTCTGGGTTCATTGGTGGGGAGCATAAACTATTTGTACCTTGAAATGTGCTTCAATGCTCTGTCGCAATGTATGTTAGACATTTTAAAATAAAAATGATAAAACAATTTCATAAATTTTTAATACCTCCTGATTGCTGTAATATAATGTAGCATAACAGAAAAGACCATCCAGTGTATACTTATTATATATCAACTCAATTGCAATTTCAGCTTTCTGAATCACTGATATGTATACTTAAATACGCTTTGATGTGAATGGTAATATATGTACATATATGAGATGCAAGCTAGTGTCCCCATGACAACCAGAGAAATAGGAACTTTGATACCAGTTCATTGAGTGCCTTACGAGTTGTTTGATGTCAGCTCTAATTCTGTTTTTACTTTGGAATTCAAAATGTGACAGTATTACATTTACCGGGACAATGGTGCAAACTGTTTACGCCATTGTTGATAATCCAAATAATCAACGCACACACGTCACATATAGGATTCCTTTTCATTTGTATCAAACCAATCGCAAGAATGTAATATGGCTGAGCAATATTTTCCGTATGATAGTGCTTTTGAGGTTATTTTCCAATGCATCTGGCTAGGCACTCAGATACAGGGCCAATTTTTTTTGGCATGTACAGCTCACGAGAGGCCCCATGCTATCTACAGTGTATGTATGTATGTATGTATATATGTATGTATGTAGATATATATATATCTATATATATATATATATATATATACATGTGTGTGTGTGTGTGTGTGTGTATGCATATATGTGCAGTCTGAGGGTTAACATTGTGTTAGTAACATTTAACATTTACATTCCCTTCTCTGCATATTTTTCCGAATATGGTAGAGATAATACTGGGCCTTTTATATTTACATGCTATTTCAGCACCATTACAAACTCATATATATTGTCTAAGTTTTAATGGAGGTTGTATTGGCTAAATGATAAGCAGAGACAAGAGGCCACTATCAGAAGCACAAAGATTAGCATTTTGCGTAGGTAAGGTTTGTTGCTATCCATGATATAATCATCATTTTCAACATATATCTACGATCATCGCTGCTTCTTCATGTAAAATATACACTGTGCTTTCTGTAGTTTTGGCAAATATGTCATGTTTTCAAGGGATGTAGACTGCATTAATACATAGATCCTCTCGATTGCTGAACAAGTTTGAACCAGCTGTCACCCATACTAAGTAAGGAAACCTAATTGCCTGTAAGCTTATACCTTTGACCCGATTTCCTTATGACAGAAACACCTATGCTACCAGAATGCGTTCCTACCTTGAGATCTTTATCTAGAGGCAAGGTATCATTTAACTCTCAAGCGTCATACTACAGAACTGAGGCAACAGCTTTCCCTGGCGCACCATTGTGCTAAGTTCCCTGGGGCTAAGGAAAGCTGTTGACTGTTCACATGTTATCCAGGTAAGTCCCCCTTGTAATTTTTACTGAAAAAAATTAAGAACATGCAATTTTTAATAAACTGGATGTAGCAGACGACTTTTGAAATTAACGGTCACTGTAGACCGGTTTGACCGGGAAAGCGTTAAATCCTAGTAAATCCAAATCTTGGCTGGGATGTGTTTCAGTTAGGACGACACTGTTTTAACCCATAACTAGGTTACAGAATTCAGAGTCACTGGTTTTTAGTTTTTTTTTTTTTTATTATGTGCGACATTTCAAGAATATGCCATATTGCATTCAGCAAATGACACAAGTATTAATCCATCATTATAAGAAATAACAGCTTTTTACATATACATTATTCCTTCAATACATACATTCCCAATAGAATAGTCAATATGTCTGAAAATGGCACCATAGGTACACAAGTTGATAAGAGAAAAAAATTATACATGTGGATTGTTTCCCTGTCACTATTTCAATTATTCTCAGCAAGGATGCTGTATAGCCTCCTTGACAACATTGGACAGAGTAGCTTTCATCCTGTCCACACTGTTTCGATGTCCGTCCTTTATACCTGCTGGGCTGTAATGTCATTTACTGTTTGCCATTAGCCCACTGTGGTTGTCGGGACGTTTCCTCATATTGGAGCCCCGAGTTGGTCCACCGTCGTGATTTTCAGGTCATAATATCTGCAACTCCCTCTAATTAGAGTTCCATAGGATGTAGTGAAGCTCGTCGGCTGTCGGTCTGGTTGACTGTGAAATTAATTGGGCTTACGGCCCGACCCATGACTTTATTTGGGAATGTGCCCCCCTCCCAACAAACGTAGCAATTAGGCTCTTGGAGACAAATGGCGGCAGCCTTGCATCAATTTCCAGAAGATCCTTTATGTCATTATTGAGTGCACATTTGTTGTCATTTGGTTTGGGGGGGGGCCAGGGGGGGTCACTTAATGGTGCGGGTGGGGCGGGGAGGAATTCCAGGGAGATGCACATACGCTTTGTCACAACATACACAAATGTCATTAATTATGGGTTTGTATTGTTTGGGGTGTACATCTACGCTGGTACCGTTAGTAATAGCATTGTTCCAACAAGCATGGTAACAGTACTGCTTTGTTATATTTGGTCGTTTAGATGTTGTTTGCATTTTGATACGTCTCATCACCGACATCAACTCAAGTGTTGCTGGGGAAAGAAAATTCCACTGAGTGTTGCTTGTCCAGGGGCAGTTCTCTCAGAACTTTAGCAGATGTCCGTTTTTCTCCTCAAGTTTGGCCACTTTTGGCGTTGATGCACACTTTCTGAAACCCATTCATCCCTGCTTTACCGCGTGTGGCTAATTGCATTTCAAGGGATTTGATTTCCTCCTTTGCAGCACAAGCTTGCTAATGTAGAGTTATGTTCTTATTTTCCAACACATTTAGTTCTTCTATCCCCGATGAAGTGATATCTCTTTATCAGTCACTTATCCTGACAACAAATCACTGCACATTTGCACCACGAACTGTCTTACTTTGCATACCAAAGAGACAACCAGAATAACTGAAAATACTCGTACATACCTAGATTATATAACTACAGAACATAACAAACTTCGTTCGTAATGTAGAAGTATCTGCCCCCAGTAAAGTTTGATCAAACCCCTGCAAGCGCTAAGCTTTTATCGAGGAGGTAGAAAAAAAAGCCAGCATATTCACCAGATTAGTGTGAGAATATGGTAAGGCCAAACGCTGATACTTTTAGACAAAAATTATTGTTGTGTGATTGGGACGGCTGGTCCGACTCGGATAAAACTTATTTGACCTGTGGAAAAAATAGTCAGATGCATTGATATCGGTGGCTAGGGACTGCATACTAAGTAAGGTAGGAACAATAAGGCCGAAAGATACTCCTTGGTACACATCTTCTCTCATTGGTTCCAAAGGAAAGGATGAGGGCATACATAAGAAAAATGAAACTGAAACCAGCACTCTGGCCATACTTCAAACATTTACGCTACAAATATATGTTGAAGGCTTACGACAAGGAGACGACATCCAGAATTACTTGGGACGATTAGCAAATACTGTAAGTATTGAACATAAACGGAAAAAAATTTGATGGCACGCTGTAAAATATTTTTGACGAAACACGAAGAATGTGACATTCCAGCTGCCTGAACCACTGCTACTATCAGTCACAAGTGAATTTATAATACAAAAAATGGTCGCAAAGAGTTATCACCACACCGTGAAAACAGCCAACTAAGCCTGTTTTTGTTAATGATGAGTGATGCATCTCCTCAATGTTTACAAATATTATTCCTGATGCAGTTAGTGTAAGAAACGAAAACGAAGTTAGGTCAAGTTTCTAGTCCTTAACCTTGTTGGTCACCAACCGACCTATTTAGTCTTTCATTTTTCCCATCTACCGTTCGTATGCAGAACAACTTACCGTAGACGTTGGTAATTCAGAAGACCAAGTGGAATTTAATTAAAAAAAAAAAAATTAAGGGAAGTAAGGTGTCAATAAGTTAGTTTGCATGGGGAGACGACTTTCTGTTTTTCATGCATACTTGCGCATTTGATACAGAAAGTTGAACTCAGATCTATATAAAAAGAGCTTTACTGACCCCCCACCCCCACCCCCAAATGCGCTTGTGGCAAAGGTAATGAGGATGCATTCCTATATCCTCTGCGAATGTCATCTACAAGGCAAGCACAGGAATAGTCTTTCTTAAGACCGTTTCTTAGTAAATTCGCTATAAAACAAAATAAACAACAAATATTATAAAAATAAATGAGGGGCGGTCATATCGTCGAGCTATCAAAAGCCATGTCGCGAAGCGGTCCTGGAGAGGAGTGAAAAAGGGTCTTTTAATTTTTCGCAGGATTCTGGCCGCATTTTATCGGCGGCGGTGCTGGTGAAAAAACACACAACAGCCACCCGAAATATGCACACACACGCAGATAGCACGTGCTCCAGCAGGTCCATGACCATTTATGTGTCTCATGCTTGGCTCGTTGCACCAACATTATAGATTTATTCCCTGGTAAAGCCAGGCTGATAGTCTCACCAGACATACACACGCACAATAAAACCACAGAAATACCATTTTCTTAAAGATAAAGCATGCCAAATGCGACTCATCAGTACATAATACTGATATGAAGGGATCTTTTACAATCTTGACTGGAAGCAGGTGTCGACCTGAAAAGGTCAACAGTGATAAACCTTTTCTGTCGTCTTGGAATTTTCATTGCAACAGAAAATTGGTAAGCATGCATGAAAACCACTCTTTTATTAAAAGTGCCAGGTTTTTATTTATTTATTTTATTTTTTTTGGGGGGGGGGGGGAGGCTCAGCTCACTTACTAAAACGCTGTTTTATTAAACGGGTGGACGATCTCTTGCTCCTGAGGATGACTTGCAAGTTTTTTTTAGTTTTTTTATTTTTGTATACAAGTTGTCTGACAGTTACATATCACTTACCCTTTGATGTAGCCTCCGCCGGTCTCTGATCACCGTCATCAATAACAGCCTGTTCCTGGGGCCTCGTTGTCATCGAGGTTTTTAATTCCGCAATTCTCACGATTGCCACAAGATGATGCTGATATATGTCAAACCCTCGGTAAGAATTGTGTTTATAGGATCGGGTTATGGTCAATCATTCTACGCTAAATTTTTTCCTTTGATCAATGTACTTTAATAACATTTAATTAGCAGCATTATTAAGATTGACAAATTGTCGTCCAATCACAAATTACGTGAATTCATATAGCTCAGTAAAGTATAATGAATAATGATAATTAGAGCGAAATAGTTGACATGGCCAGTGTATGAACCAATTGAAACGGCCTATTTTCCTTCATTCAGCGTGCTAAGAGCACGTTCTTCACTAAAAATAGTTCAAGCAGTGTTTTGCTATGCTCTTTTAAGGTGGATGTGGCAAAACACCGAAGATACCTATGCTGTGAGGAAAACTGATAACAATCTCGGTAGGAAAAGTCAGGGATCTGTATACGTGTAACATTAGATTTGGACACATTGAACACCCGTAATTACACTGTAGATCTCTGATCAAAGGAAAGAGACACATACCTCAGAGTTCATTATCCACTCGTGATGTAAGCTAATTGTTGCCGGGTATTGTTGCCGTTTTGGAGTCTGTACGGCTTAACGAAAAAGAATATATATGCAAATGCACTGTTTTTGGGACATCCGTATCGCATAAAGTGTGCAAAATGGCACTCGTGTTATCTCTTTTAGTTTCAGGCTGTCCGTTTTGGCCCAATCACGTCAACTCCCAGTGACCCACTTGTTTTGCCTGATCGACTTGCCTGCGACGTCCCCGACACTTTTTCTTCAAAATATCAGGTGTAGTTTGCACTAAGTTCTTCGTAGTGGTCACTTTTTGGTATATTTTGTTCTTTGTCACTGAAAAATAAGTCATGTGTACCTATCGTGAGCAAATCACCAGGAATTTCTGCTGATTGGTCCAAAGTGAAATTGCCTGGGTCCGTCTCTGTGCAATCCATTTTTACCTGTGTACAAAGACTCGGCATGGCACGCTTGTGTCGGGTTATTACGAAATTACATAACCACAAAAAAAGACAGAATTCATTATCACAGAGAGCACTTGAACTCATTTCATTGGTCAGATTTGATGTCAATCATTGTGTTCTAAGTAGAGGCTGTAAATGACTTCTTAACTTTACTGATAATAACTATAGCAATAGCTATAGCGATAGCAATAACAATAGTTCTTTGTAACAATGACAGTAATTCTCCATTCTTTATACCACATGACCTGTCACTATGCGGACAAATGGCCATATTTTGTTTACTTAAGAATACATTTGGTATTATCTTCTGAAGTTAAAGGTCATCCTTCATAAAACTTGGTAGATAGTGATATATGCCAAAGATATATGAAACGTGATCTTCATTTGACTTTGAAATAACCCTGAACACCAAAACGTAGGTATAAAAGGATTTCTTTGCCATTTTTCATCCATGCACTGATACATATACTCAAAATAGCCATTTTAGTCGAAAACAATGAAGTCCGAGGATTATCCTGACAACAATTATTTGGCATATATCAAAAAATTAACTTCTCTTGGAAATTCTGGGTAGAAGATGTATTTTTCCAAAATATCAGAAAAGATTAGAATACCCTTATCAAAGTGTGTTCACCATAGGATGTTGTTGAAAGAATGTGTGATTATAAAAAAAAAATTCCAGTGGTTGTTTAATTTGGTGACATAATATCGATTTGAAGTGAGATACTTGTTTTCGATTTCTCAATCCAAGATGGCCGCCACGAATGGTTTTTATGCGCTAAAATTTCAAATGGACGTCATTTCTTCAAAACAAAACAAAATTTTTGATAATCTGTTTCTATTAAATTATCTCGGTTTACCTGCCCTGGCTTGCATGTGCACGCAGTCCGCATGTTCCGCGTCCGATGTTAACTTCGGCCTACTAGTGACACCGTCTTAGATTAAATGGTCCTGGCTTATGTTTGTACGTGCAGCTTGTATCTATTGGTGCGGATATTTCTTCATACATTCCGCTACAGATTTGAATTGTCAAGATCACTTCTCTTCTGAAACAGTTACAGATATCATTTACCACATTTACTTTCGCCGATATAGAATTAAATGAAATGCGAAATGGGTACAATTCAGAACAAACAGGGAAAGCCCCCAAGGGTCAGTTGCATTTTGCATTGTTCTGAAGACAAATATTAAGTTACAGGACATTTTTTTCATTTTTTTTTGGCTCAAACTCATCATTTGATGTTTATGTCAGTGTGCAACACAGACATGGTATCAGCCAGTAATTCTTCTTCCTTGCTTTCTTGCTTGCTTGCTCTCCCGCTTGCCCGCTTTCGTGCTTCCCATTTCCATATTATAATTTCGTCCGAATGAGGTCTTGAATATCACTGTACATAGATACACTAAATTTGGCCAATATATTAACCCGTCAATTCGTAGGAGTGGCGATTTTTGGTGCATCCAATGCCTTACAAACAAATGGTGTGTAATTTTAATATATGCTAATTAGGCCACTCGAAACGGTCAAATTTTTAATGATTTTAAACGTATTTTAGTGCCATTCAAGCTTTAATTCACAGCTGGGTCATTCTACAGTGAGTACTTTGCTGTGCCGCCATTTATAATGCTCTATCCTGGAATGTTTCTGCACTGCAAACCATTTTTTCCACATTTATGAAGACTTCTGTAATAAGAATAAAAGTCCTTTAGAAATGTTTGCCTACTTATCTGTTACGAAATTTATGAAGGACATTAACCCTGGGATTAGGCCTCAAAGGGACTTTCCCTGTCACGTGTAACGTATTTTAAACCATTTCTATTTACAATAAAATGCTTTAGGCAAAAAAAAATTGTTTCATTTGTTTCAAATAAAAAAGAAGGAAATGCACATGTCATCAATTGTTTTGTAAAAGTTGATTGGCAGCCTACAGAGTGACTAAGTAGATGAAAATGTGTGTCCCTGGGTTTGCGGTGAACTCTGTTACGCGTCATTATTTATTGAGTGATGACGTCATATAATGATACAACTTCCTACAGTAAGTGGCACTGACATAACCTGTTGCTGAAAGATTCAAGGACATGAAGCTGAAGCCACATAGGCTATTATTTTTTAACCAAAACTCCATTAAGTTTCTACCCCTAATGTCATAAAATTGTCTGTTAACTTCGTTAAGGTTTCTAGAACCTTGATATACAATACAAATTAGTGTGAAAAAAAATGCCATGCGAGCGATACTTGGGACCATATTGTGTGGGCATAGTGTTAGCAGTAATGGGTATTGCCCCACATCCGTGTAGCCTCTGAAAGTTTAAGACACCAACTCTGTTATGGCATGTTGGTTTCGACTTCGTTAAGCAATGTAGTTGACTAACAACTTCGTCATGTAGCGGAATGTTCACTTCTGTTATGACTTCAGCATCTAGATATGCCATTTTTCTTGCATCTATATGCAATATATCGAAACCATAGTATTTGCGAGAAGTACAGATATGCTACCAATAACGTTAGATACCTTTGGTAAAAGGTCTTGCTACAGCTAGCACAATTTGCAGATTATAACTGAAGTAGTGTTTGTTTGTTAATATACTCTATTTCTTTAAACAGGATTAGAGAACTACCCAAAGGCTAATGCAAATTCCTCTCCTCGTGTAAATACAAATTACATACAACACGCTCCTTACAGAGTGCAGGTTAAAAAAAAATAAAAAGGTAAAATGAAACAAAACAAAAAAATAAAAAAACCAATAAAATAAAAAAAAACCCACATGCATGATTATAATGAAAACAGTGACTGATACCATATTACTGCAGTTATACGTACACGTAAAATGTAACACCAGCTTAACAAGAACCTTCAGCAAGGTATCAGAGAAGGAACGCTTCCGTATATAGCCAGTTAAAAATAAGAATAGAGTTTTTACATATTACGTGGATACTTATAATTACCTTAAAACATACACACCACTGGTGGTTAATGAAGAAAAAGTACAAACCCGACTAGCTAACTGCACCTTCGAACAGACTGAAGTGTACTGTTAGCTGTTTTTTATTAATGACAGTATAAATATGCAAATGAGACACGATAGAAAACATGGTATTATTCAAGGTACATACAATTTGAATATATAAATACACTGCAATGATATATGCTGATTTCGAGATACATATGGAATAAAATATTACCTAGTTACAATAGAAATCGGCCTGTTTCAACAATAAAATTTTGCATTGCTCTGAAAATTACTGTATTGCATTATTCTGAAAGTTCTTTAACCCCCGAATAATAAGATACTACATAGTCTGTTACTTGCAACATGCATGATAAGGTTTGGATCAACACCAGGGGCTAACAAAGGAGTGATGGTAAGCAGGAGCTTCTTTCTTTCCTGAACATATTTAGGGCAGTAGAGACAAAAGTGCTTAAAATCCTCAATTGGGTGGGAGCAGGCACAAGTAGTCCGTTGAATGATATTTAATGTATGGAGATCGGAATTAAGTCTAGAGAATACTTATCGTAACTGGGTATGACAGATGCTGGCAAATCGCTTACCATGGGAGTATAAATCCATAGCAATGTCGGCCGCTAGGAGAGTGGCTTTGAGTTTCGACTTAAAGATTTGAAGGGAAAGAGAGTAACGGATATCAGTGGGGAGATTATTTCACAGTTTGGTGGCATCCGGGAGAAAGGAATATTCAAACCGTTGGGTTCGTCATTTGATGAGGCGAAGGTTGCGGAGAGGCCTATGGCAGAGCGTACGACCAGCCATGATGGGGGCGCGAGGTATAAGGTTGGATAGATAGGAAGGAGTTAAGATACAATACATTTTGTAGAAACGGATTATTCAAAATATTTGCGTCCACTGGCTAGTGCAGGCCAACCAAGTTCATCTAAGGGTTTGCAATGAGATGTATGCCTTAGTGCGCCAGTGCATATTTTATTTGCCGCGCACTGAATCCACTCATGTAAATAACTGAGACCTTCCCGCAATTATCAAAGGTAACACAACCATATATAAGAATCGGCCGAACCATTTAAAAATTTAATCTTTCCAGTGTATTTCCGGATAACTTAAATTTGAATCTTCGAAGAATACGCTGGCTTGCTTTGTTTGTGATGCGTGTGACATGCCTACGCCAAGAAAGATTGTTGGCTAGAGTAATTCCAGGGTGAGTATGGGTGTCTTCCTCTGGTACGGCGATACTACCTAGAAGGACAGGGGGATGATGAGATTTATTGATTTTGGCAGAGAAAATAACTGAAACGGATTTTGTGGCATTAAAAACCATGCGCCATAATTTATCCCAGTGGTAGATAATTGAAAGCTTTGTGTTCAAGTGTTGTGCTGGGTCGGTAAGGTTTGTAACTATCTCAAGTATACTAGTATCATCGGCGAAAACGCGGACACAGGTCAGGTCATCTACAATATCATTTATATGCACAAGAAATAATAAGGGACCCAGAATTGATCCCTGAGGTACGCCGGCCTAAACGGGAAGCCAAGAGGAAGTTTACTCTTGGATAATAACACGTTGAAAGAGGTTTGGGTGGTAACTGTTTGTCCACGTAAGAAGTCCTTCAGATAACCCTAGTTTTCGTAGTTTGAAGAGGAGGCCTACATGCCACACTTTGTCAAAGGCTTTTGAGATATCTAAGAATATCATTCTTGCCCCCTTGGAATTTTCAAGCCCATTGTAGATATTGTGGAGAATACTTATTAGTTGGTTGGCAGCTGAGTCATTAGCTTTAAATCCAGAGTTCTTATCAGTTAGTAGGTTGTAGCCTGTTAGATATTCATAAAGAAAATTTTTAAAGACCAGTTGCTCGAAAACTTGAGATGCGTTGCACAGCAAGGGAATAGGTTGATAATTACTCTTGATTTGTTTATTCGATTTTTTAAACAAAGGGCAGACATTAGAGCGTTTCCAAGAATCAGAAAATTGGGAGACATTGAAAGACAAGTTGATTTTTTTTTGAAGGGCTTGGAGATGGAGTCCGCAGTATTTTCTAGGAGAGTGTTGCCTATATTGTCGGGGCCTGAGCCAGAAGTTAATCTTAAGGATAGTAAATCTTTCCTGACACTTTCGTCATTGAGCGTGAAATCACTCATGCGTGCCTCAGTACGATAGGTAAAGTTTACTTGAGAAGAAGAATTTGTATTGGTCATAGGCTATTTTTCTAATCCTCTCGACAAATAAAGTATATTAACAAAAAGCTATTTACGCTAAAAGTTTTCTTCTGATCCTTTCTCAAGGTGTAAATCAGACCCCTTGCCTAAAATGCCCCTCACATTTTGAAAATTAATCTTACAATATTAATTGTTACATGCAAAGAAACTACACATATTTACAAAACTAAAAATGCATACATCGATGGGCTTGTATGCAAAAACAGTGACACAGCGGCAATATTTTGTACCAATATGTTATATGCAACCTAAATCAGAGCTGGCACCTATCAAACTGTCAAATACTAACTGCTGTAAAGTTTAAAATGGTAAAATGATTTTTGTCAGCACTACATGTAAAATAAAACGCATGTAAAACGTAAAGAAAACATAAGTTAAATGTAAAACTGTAAACAGGACACCGCTTGCCCTCCATCTTGTGTGGAGAGCCGCTATTCATCACTGCACCGCAAGTATATATGATCTTTGCCAACACAGCATAGGCCTATGTACTGTTCCCAATTTTAAGATTTTAATTTAACTTTAATTAGCAAGTGATCATTAAATATGTTACAATCGAGCTGTTACAATTTGATATGGAATTAATGAACTGCCAGTAAAGACAATAGATCACAATAGCGCATGGCTATGGTTTGGGTTTTGTTCCTGGACTGTCCCTTCGCTGTCCGCAAGCTCTGGTCAACGCAACACTCTTAAAAGTTGTAACTGTTTACATGTACGTTATCTCAAGTAACAATAGGAATGATCAAGGCAAATGTACAATTTTCAGCAGTGTTTTATATGTAGGCACATGCAACTGTTTCCTAAACAATTTGAGTGGGTAAGGTTGGTTTCCAGTAATGGCATAACATAGAATACGCACAATAACTATTAAGTGTATATATGTATATATATATATATATATATATATATATATATATATATATATATATATATACACATATATATATACATATATACATATATATATATATATATATATATATATATATATATATATATATATATATATATATATATATATAGATACATACATTTCAGCTAGGTGACTGGTGCCAAAGGTTGCAGGTTCGAGTCCCGCTCGTTCCGAATATAAAATATATATATTTATATATCTCTTTATTTTCGTACTTGATTCCTATCTATCTCGTATTTGGCTAGCAGAGCGTTAAGTGATTTGCCATTAGTTGAACGGTTTCCAGCCAAAGTTAGTCCGGCACATAAATTTACAACTTCATTTAGGTTATTAATTATACTATGCATGAATTTAAAGAATCGCTTGTGTAATTGGATTTCAACAGACATAATGTCAATTGAAATTAACGGCAATAAATTACAGTGAGTCCTGGCAGGTCCCATGAGCAACACATGGTGTCGTTATGCATATTACTTTGATATTCACTGTGAAGCTTGGAACCAGAAATTTACCAGGCAGCGAAAGTTGAGCAGGTGTAGGTAAAAAACATGAGGCCTATAGAAGCACTTTTATTATAAGTCACCAGTACAGTTCGTTTTTCTACTCTCCATTGTGACATATCGGCCGTCAATAAAAATTCTCCCAGCACTGTAAAATAAATCAGAATTCAAGTTGTATTGACGATACTTTGCAAAATGCTTTTAATTCGAGAATACGTGGCAAATAAGTCCCTATTAGGCTTTTAGTATCTGTATCAACTTCTCTGTGACTTTTTGATCCATCTACCGAACAGAGAAAATTGAAACGCCTGGGCACATGTATGTAAACATGGGTATTTTCAGCAATAGGCAAATCTGCAGATACTTACCTCCTAATAAACATGATAAAGTAACGGCAACGAATTTGCACTGTTAACGTTTGTGCAAATTCCTTGCACAAACGAACAAAAATATTCAAATTTTACTAACAATCGTCAAATTTGAATATTTATCTCCATTTGAAAGTCTAAGTTGGGAAAGCTTAATACCTTTATTCTTCTGAAGCTGTTGGTTTTGTCAACAAACAATACAACCGGCGATTTTGAAATTTGTATTTGCTCGCTTTCAAGCAGTTGCATACCATACTAGAAATATATTTCAGAGCGTAATGAACTTATTTTATGAATCAACTGTGATTGGCTGGTGCTATCTGCCATTTTTGGTTGGCTTGAGACTGATTTGCTACCTTTCTTCGACACGATCTTCTTACAGGTCTCGTCCGCCATCATCTTTTATTAATTGATTCCCACGAAGGGACATTTTAAGCAAATATAGGCAGGTATTTCTGCTGTGTTCATGGGAAAAGTGTTAATGTTGCACTGCTGGTGGACTCTGAGGGGCACGGTGTGCTGCGGGAAACGTATAACAATAAATCAGGCCTCTGCTTCTCCTGAGAAAGCGACAGGAACAAAGAAACCAATGTAGTGGCAAAAGAGTGCTTCGTGCGCTGATCATTAGGGACCCGGCGAGATGCTTTATCAGAAAATGCTTGATTTCGGTACTGTTTCTGATTCCATATACCGGTGCTGCCCAAAGGCACCAGAGCTTCCGTTTGCTCATTTATCACTCAAGGTATCTCATCAATAATGGCTGCTTAGAGAACAATCACCAATGTTTTCAAGAAAGCTTGCTGCCGAGTGCAGTTTGCCAAAGGAGAATTGTACGTTGAAAAGCGGGTTATTGAATCCAGATTGCCTTGGGCTTACTGGCCATAGTCTTTTAGAAGCTTACCTCGTTAGCCTGGAGATCATTTTGCAACGCTTAAAATTAGTATTGGCAGTCATTAAAAGGTGTACGTGTTCCTGTGATCATAATGAATGGCAGTAGTATTTTCTTCTCTGGCTACCACAATGCAGCCACTGACGACAGGTGGCCACTGTTTCCATGCTACTCAAAATTAAACTCTAAACAAAATATCTCTCATCATATGTGAGTCGGTATTTTCTATTCATATTTCTTAGGCGGGCAGACATTGATTTATGATTTTGGTTAAGTTTATATATTGGCAAGATCAAGTAATTTAAAGCTCATCTTTTGGAAATAAATCTGATCTTAGAGTATCATTTATTGAAGCCTAGATAAATGTACAGCCGACCCTAAGGGGACAGGACAAAATATAATGGATGAATCATTCAGCGTTGTCCACTTCGTATACCGTCGCTGGCAAAAGAGTCTAGCAGACTTGATTATAATGTCGTGGTCGTGAGTTTAATCACTGTTCCCTGTAGACCGTTTGAACACCTTCCCCTTCTGATCCTAGGCCTAGCATGCTGGACAGGCAGAGAGTTTTGATGGTCCATTTTCTGACTTTTAGACAGGATATAGCTGCAATGTCTTGATCAGGTACAGAGCGTTTTTTTCGGACCATCGACGTAACTCTTAAATGAGAAAAAAAGACACATTACCAAGTATGAAAACAAATAATTCATCGAAGTGGAGTTTCATTGAGAGGTGCACCGTTTATTGCCGTTTTTGTCTTGCTTGGCAAAGCAAGATGTTTTCAAATTAGTTAAACAATGGATGGCTCCTTTGTCCTCTCCATTGCGTCACCATTCTTATTGTCAATACAAAAGAGAATAAGCATTCTTCCTTGTTTCTTTATGGCCTGGTTTCTGACAGCCTTTTTAGTCAGAGAGACGCACTTTTAACTTGCATCACTAATACGTTTATTGTACTGTAAAGTGTTGTGTGATTGATAAACTGATTGATTTTTGTCACCACCAGGCATTTAGAAAATGTTCAGGTACATCAAAACGTCTACAAAACTTATCGCAGCAACCAGAATCAAGCAAAATATTCAAACATGTGCGCAGGGTCATGTACGTGCCACCCCTACAGTCTGTCTGAAGACCTATTGGGACCCCTGAATTTAATTTTACAGACAACACCACTTTGCCTATATGATTTCTCTTTGCCTTGCCAACTCACACAAATTCTCAAATAATGGTATGAAGCAAATCATATGTTTTTCCTCCATAAGAACCACTTGAGCACGGATGGTTTTCCTTGGCATGTGAAAAGCATTTGACCGGGTATGGCACGAGGGTCTCTTGATCAAGCTAAAACAACTTGGCATCACATATCCCATTTCGGATTTCATTAGCAGTTACCTTCACGCCGCACCGCAATCTGTGGTCAAACTTCCTCTTGGCTGCCTGTCGAAGCTGGGGTACCACAAGGTTAACGCTTGGTCGTCTGCTCTTTCTTGTTTTTATAAATGACATCACGGACAACATAGCCTGTGATATCAGACTCTTTGCCGACGACACCAGAATTATTAAAATTGTCCATAATTCTAATACTTCGGCTGAGCGTGTCAATACCAATCTCGGCAGGATCCATGTCTGGGGCAAACGTGGATGAGTTACTTTCAATGCGATCAAATCCTCATCTATTATTTTTCTCCAAAAAAGACAAACCGGCTTTCCACCTCTCTTTATGCGAAACACAGCAATACCTGAAGCAAACGCACATACACACCTAGGAATTACACTGACACATAAGTTGTTATAGCAGTCCCATGTAACTCGTATTGTTAACAAATCTAGCCACCGTTAGCCCTGCCGCGCAGACTGAAATTCAAACTATCCGTCAAAGCCTTTATACGTTTATAAACAACAATGATACAGGTTATCCTTGAATATGGTTGTGTACTCTTTCATAATTGTACGGACGGATTGTCATCATCTCTTGAGGCCGTTCAGTACGAAGCTGCCCAAATTTGTACTGGTGCATTGAAGCACACACCCCGTCTCCTTTTTCTATCTGAGCTGGGTTGGCAAACTCTGTCTGATAGACGCAAGTATCACAAACTAGTACTTTTTTTATAAGATGGTCATTAAATTGATTCCTAGGTACTTATATGACCTAGTACTTCGTGACATCGATCTTACTACTAATCTTAAAGGGAATCTGTATGACTCCCAACTTTCAAATCCAAATTGAAATCGACTTTACTATCTGTTGACTTTAGACCTTGTTATCTCTCACATGGAAAGCGTTTCCCAAATATTTGTCCCACTTAGCTGCACCAAGACTGCTCAGAGTTAAAGTCCCATCTTTATACAGTTAAAGGAGGGCACTCATTACGTTGTATTTTAAGTGTTTTGGGAACTTCATGTCAGGCACTTACCACATGTAAAATGGTTAAGTTATATTTTATTTCACATTTCTAAAATCTGCATTTTAATGTTGCTGAAATCAGCTTTACCTGTCAAATTACCGGAAGCGGCAAACCTATGGAAGATCAAAGGATCTTTTGCGGATCACGGGAGTCCTACTTCTGCACCTAGTTTTTTTTAACTTGATGAGAATAAACTCCTAGTTTCAAATTGAAGTGGTCGGAAATGTAACGAAAACTAATAATATATGTCAATGTATATGCAGCAGTTGTTTAAAACTGTTTTTAATAACTCGTTTTAGCGAGAAAAAAAGCAACGTTTACGAGTCACGATATGTCACGTCTTTCCTCGCGCGATCTTAGACATATTCATGGCCAAATTTGGAAACAGCGGTATTCTGCAGCCTTCTACACCTCCGTGCGGTAGAGAGTTCCAAGTTTTTCATTGACTGCGAACAGACGAAAATGCCAAGGTGTGTTTCGTGCGGTGGCACAGCCACCGAATATCCAGAAAGATATTTTCACTCTTGCCCAAAAGACACATCATTAGCAGATAAATGGAATGCTATTATGAAAATCCCAGAAGAAGTATTGGCAGCATACAAAAGCACGAAGTTGTGTTCAGCGCACTTCAAGCTGCGTGACGAATTCCGATCGTTTGATAACTCCCGGAGCTCATATTATCGCTCACGTTACACGGTCACGATTTACGACCGATTATCATGAACGGAGTAAATACATTGATAAATAATAATTGATTTGATTGAAACACATAACATATGCATATTCTTTACGTCAATAACGACCTCGGAAACAATTTTCATAATTTGAAGTGGCTTTGTGTTGAACAATGATCATGGTGCGCTTGGCTTCGTTATCAACCGATGGCTATGATTGGCCAGTTGTATAGTCGCTTCTAATTGGTCCGACATCTCGACTGGCTTCGCGTAATGGTGAACTGCTGGTAATGTGGGGGTTTTAATATTTGGCAATAAACATCGGAAATTTGTGAAAATTAATAAAATAAACATCAGATATGAAATCCTGATGGAAAATCCTTTCCAATAATGTATAATACAACGTAAGGAGTGCCTTCCTTTAATAAAATTCCCTCACCAGATTGTGCATGTTCTTTCCAAAGCGAACATATTCATCACTTTTTCTTGTCCTGTCCTCTCTTTTTTAGCCCGAAGGTGTCCGCTGTTGGAAACCGTATGCCACAGCCTGGCACCGGTAGTAAACCCATAAAGCATTGTATATCTGTGCAGCAATCTCCTTATCTCATATTTTAAACAAGGAAATGCCGATTTAAGGCGCGATGAGAATACGAAAATTGTCGATGCTGTGCAAAATTATATAGCGCATTATCTAGAATATGTGAACTCTATTATTTTCTGGTGCCATAAGCACGTATCCTACACTGTTTTCGAGTTATGTCTCTCTTACCAATTGTACTGTTGAGTCCTGTGTGTCATGCATATACTATATGCATTGTGCTCGTCTGAAGAGCCTCCAGATAAGTCTATGTATTACCTAGGCACACCAGATGAAATAAATATGTTTAAATAAAAAATGAACCTGTGTCGTCCTCAAATTCATTTCATTGGCTTGCCACTGAGATGGAGAAGCCCCTGTGTATTCAATTCTTACATACTGTTTTTTTTCTAATTTGAGTGAGTGACTGCGTAGGTGTCTGACAGAATAATTGGAAATTAGATTTTGTCTGATTTATGTTTATGATGGGTTATTTGCTAAGTTTTGTGGAGATTTGCATTTATCTTCCTATTGTCTAGGCTGATTGCATCGGAACACAGTTTAAGACATTTCTGTTGGACATCTCCTGGGACCAATAGGTTGATTCGTTGCTAGGAGCTCTAAACCGGGGCTCCGTCCTCTTGGAAGAGACTAATAACAGTTTTATTTAAGTTTCAAACTTTGTCAACAGTCAGGCTTGAAAGCATCTTCAAACCATAACTATTCGGTGGTTGCCTTTCTTGACATCATATAGCAGTATGTGTGAACTACATAAAATGTTGTCTACCACAATAACTAAGACTGCTATCTTTTTCGCTGTAGACTAGTTTTAAATAGTGACCACTAAGCGTGCACAGATATCCCAGAGTTGGATTTTCAGAACAAATCACTTGTTTTCGATGAAGCGCAGCAGCCATATACATGGCCACCTGAATAGGTTACATGGCCACCTGAATAGGTTACATGGCAACCTGAATAAGTTACATGGCCACCTGAATAGGTTAATCGAGCCAGACTGAAAGATATATATATATATATATATATATATATATATATATATATATATATATATATATATATATATATATATGCAATGTGTTCATCCACTCGGCTCTTTGCCGATGACACAACTTTGTTCATCAGATTGGATGACGCCCTTGCTACGATCAATGCTCTCAATACTGAGTTACAGTAAGTTGAGGGTTGGTCGCGGCAATGGCTTGTGTCATTCAACCCTGTGACCAGTATGGTCATCTCGAAGAAGAGGAATCCTTCAAATTATATGGATATTGTTTTCATGAGTGAAAAGCTACCTGAAGTTTCTGATCACAAACATTACACCCAACAACTTGCAGCGATCTGTCCTGGTCTAACCATATCAAGAATCTAACAACTAAAGGAATGAAAATAGGAAATCCTTGTAAATTCTTTATCTTTTATTTGTCAGAACTTTTAGGAGCATAGGACACTGGTATGGGACAACTGCACGTTGCAGGAGTTTTAACAACTTAAAAGTGTCCAATTAGCAGCAGTCAGAGCTATTATTGGGGTCACTTCTAGGACTTATCACGGTTTAATTTATGAAGAAACAGGGTTTGGAACATTATCTCAGCGCCGTGAAGAAAAAGCTAATCTTATTTGACAAGATCATGCACGGTGTAGCTCCCTCATATTTTAGCAACTTCATTCCTAACCTTATCAATGGAAGAAACAGGTAAAATGTAAGATCTGGTATGAATTTCTCTGCTTTTCGAGCATGAGCAAACTAATTTGAAAAATCTTTCTTTCTATTGGTTGTTCGATTGTGGAATAACTTGCCTACTGATGTGCGTAATTCCAAAGACCTTACATCTTTAAAGAAAAAAAAATAGACCAAGGGAAAAAAGTGCGAACAAAGCATAGTGCAGAGGTGACTGAAGGCTTGCCGTTTCCCACGCACGGTTGCGTTTGGGATGCAGAGCTCTACTCAGATCGGTTTGAAAGGGTCTTTAGACTCAGACCTCAGTGTGCCTGTCGAAACGGAAGTGAAGATGTTTTTCATTATTGTTTCGAGTGTCCTTTTTATATAACTAAACACTTTAGAACACAATGATGTCTTTTGCACCATTTACGGTTTCGACGTTTTTTTTTTTTTTCTTTTTTTTTTGCGTGCTCATGCGTCAGTTCTGTCCACACGCTTGAATCTAAGCCTCACAAAGACCTATCAAAATCATGGATTAATTACTGCGCCGGAGAAAATATCTATGCCTGTGATGGTTTGGTGACCACAAGTATTCAACCAGGAGCGGAATTTGTGATTTTTTTTGTAAGATTTTCCATATTGGGCTCTGCACTGCCCATTCAATAGCTACACGTCTGAAACCTGGCCATACCTGTGACAGTTACGTAATTAGCTGGTCAAGGTTTTCTGTGGAGAACATTACTGCTTCTGATTACCTACAATCATGAATTCAAAAGGACTACAAATTAAAAATGCTGACCAATTCACTAATTTTTTACTGGGGGCGTTCACAAATGAAGATGTCCAGGACAAGATATCTAATCTCCTTGGGTCGTCCCTGTTGGAAAGGCTTAAAGAAGCGGAAAACAAGTCTCGTCAATTAGAGGGGCGTGTGAACGAACTTGAATGGGTTATTGACGACTTGGAGCTATATGGCAGACGAAACTGTTTGACAATCGCCAATAACTGGGACGAATCAGCAGACGAAGATACCGGTCATTTGTGCTTCGATCTCTTCAGTAGTCTTGGAGTTGATTTGGATCCTGAGCGTGACATCAGCCGGTCCCATCGAGTGGGCAAACCTGCCGCTGGTGGCGCAAGCACCAAACACCGGGCCGTCATCATACGGTTTACATCATACCGCGCTCGTGACAAAGTGTACAGGGCACGCTCCAAATTAAAAGGTAATCGCCAAATCTTTATCAATGACGACTTGACTAAGAAAAGGGACAAACTGGCTGATCAAGCAAGAGTTCTCAAGAGAGAAAAACTTATTCAAGATACCTGGGTGCCGAACTCGAAAATGTTCGTTAAAGATATCGAGTCCCGTCGTTGGGTCATTGACAGGCCTGCTGACCTCGCCAAGTTCATGTCCGCAGTGACTTCAGGAGACAATGCCACAGCCGAGGTCACAACTGATGCCGCCCGCTCATCTCTCTACAATCGCTAATTGCTTATTTTGCTGCAGCAGCTCCTATCATTGAGCGCAGCGACAACTCACCTGTTGTTGGACCAGCACCTAGAGCTTTTAGAAGCAAGTCTGTGACAACCATGGACAAACCCAGTTGAGCAGTTAACCTGTGTCTGTCCAATCAAGGACCTGCGGTCTGATGTATTTTGTGACCTATACAAGCCCTGATGTACGTGGATTGTGAATTATCTGCTTGTGCTAGTTGTGCCAGTTTTCAAAGTCTTTGTAACACAACGACCGTCTCCGACAAAGCACTATGGCGATAAAATTTAGTATTTTTCATCATGTGTTCATTTGCAGGCTGTAGTTCAGCGACTGCTGTTGATTGTACGCCATGACATGTTTCAAACTTGACTGCTCTAATATGCTAGCTTTCATTCACAGGTTCATATTGTTTAGCTATTGCGAAAATATCACACTTAATCGTGATGGATGTATGCTATAATCTAAACTGTATCATATCTTTTACGTTTATACCCTGC
>OZ026618.1:39409945-39532445 GCA_964020975.1 Hermodice carunculata
CTTTTTCTTCTTCTTCTTCTTCTTCTTCTTCTTCTTCTTCTTCTTCTTCTTCTTCTTCTTCTTCTTCTTCTTCTTCTTCTTCTTCTTCTTCTTCTTCTTCTTCTTCTTCTTCTTCTTCTTCTTCTTTTTTTTTTTCCTTTTCAAGTTTTATATGTTCACCCAGACGAGTTGGTTGTTGATGGACTACCATGTCACACAGGCATAGGCGCCGCCTCAGAGTGACTTTCGCGCCAAGCCATGGCGCATGGCAAACATTCATTGTTATTATTATTATTATTTTGTGAAACAATTTTTGTTTTTTGTTTTATGTTTTCCATCCTTTTCTATGTTGGAGTAAACCAAGGTATTATATTTGAAATATTGAAGGCTGGCCTTGTATTATATTCACTAGTTTGTATTTTGACACACGAGTGTCACAATTATGAAGTTTTACCAATTGGATTTGACCTAATACAAGGAACGAGATTCGGCGTATCTTTGTCCGGCCTCGTTATACTGGAAGGTATTACTTCATTGTTAATGTTCTATATTGTCAACTACTGCTTGCGTACGTAACAAGTGCTTTTCTTTATATACTATCTGCAATTATGTTATATGACAAACATATGTGTTTTCTGAGTTATATGTACCTAGTATGTTTTTGTGTAGGAGCATTCTCCATACATATTCCATTGGTCATATGTATGAGATATTATATCTGTATGCTCACTGTGAATTGTGCATCGATTTGTACAGTTCATGTTGTATCTTCCTATAGATTACCGTATTCCAAATATTTCCTGATGGCTGAAATTCTGTATCCTTACATATCGTGCTTTGATTTATTTTGGATACAAAAATTCCACGTAACATCAAAGTTTTGTAGCCGTGTAGTTACAGTATGTTATAGAATTACTCTGTGGTGTGTGCGTAAAGTATCCTTAACCGAGATGCTTGGTGTTCTCTCTGTAGCAGATATATACTCTGTTGATACAGATAAGATATTTTTATTTCGTGGATTGTGTTTTTCTGTGGTCTTACGTTGTATCTTATTATAAATTCGATTTCTTATTTCTGTAAACAGAAATTACTTACCTTATGTTTTTTTAACTTTTTTGGATAGACACAACATGAATTGTGAATTTTTTCTTATTTCCATCCTTATGTTGATATTACTAGCAGGTGATATCCATTTAAACCGCGGCCCCTTTACGGCTTCTCGCGATGTCTCAATTTGTCATGCTAATGTTAGGAGCCTATCCGAAGACAAGTTGCGACAAATCCGAGTAGACCTTGTACCTGATTTTGATATAATAAGTTTACGGAAATCGTTCTAAATCAAACGGCTTCCCTCGAAAATTTACACCTAAATGGCTACTACAACATATTCCGCCGTGACCGTGCGGCCTTAGGTGGCGAAATCGCTATTTATGTATCCACTCGTTTTCAAGTAACTCGTCGTTGCGACCTGGAGATTGGCGATATTGAAATTCTTTGGTGTGAAATTAGGTCACAGAATAACAGATTTCTTTTCGGCGTTGTTTATCGTCCCCTGAATTCAACAGTGTCTTTTTGGGACAAATTGCAAGCCAGCCTTGATAATGCACGTAATAGTGGTATGCAAAATATCATACTGTCTGGTGACTTAAACGCCGATTTCAGTACCTATCCAGGACACAAGCTTGTTCACTTTGCCTCAACAAATTTCCTCACTTTACATGTAAATGAGCCAACACGTATTACATCCCACTCTGCCACATGTCTCGAGCAAATTGTTTCAAATATTCCTAATTTCATTTATGATACTTGTGTCCTGCCTCCGCTGGCTAATTGCGATCACTGTGTTGTTGGTGCTAAGGTACGATTCAGTTATCCCACGGAGACGGCCTACAAGCGTCATATTTGGGAATATGGTAAAGCAGATTTTGGCAACTTCAGAACGTATCTTAATTCACTCGATTGGAATTCTTGTTTTTCTTGGTAACGATATTGATATAAGTTGCGATTGTTGGTCAAAATTATTTACGGATGCCGCTATTCATTGTATTCCTAATAAAATTGTAGAAATTAGACCTTGGGATCTACCATGGTATAATTCCAGACTTCGCCGCCTCAAACGGAAAGTTCATAAGCAATACACTGCAGCCAAGAATTCTAATTTTGAGGCTAATGCATGGGCTACATTTTGTCAAACTAGGAATTCATACCAAGAACAACTGAAATGTGCAGAACGAGATTATAATGACAAATTACGGAAAGATATCAAAGCCTCCTCTAAGCAAAAGAAATGCTGGTGGCGAACCGTGAAATATTTTCTTTAACGCAATCATTCTTCAGCTATACCATATATTGTTCATAATGGAAACCTTGTTTCGGATAGTAAAAGTAAAGCCGAAATTTTCAATTCTTATTTCTTACAACAATGTCATGTAGATGCCAGTACAGCCACTCCTCCTGGTGTTACTGATGTTCCTAACTCCTATCTCGACTCTATCACCATACTTGAATCAGAAGTCCATGAAACTCTTCTAAGCTTGGATACGTCAAAAGCCTCTGGCCCTGATGATATCAGTGCAAAACTTCTAAAGGAGGCTGATTAAGCCATCTCCCCTTCACTTACCAAGCTTTTCAACTTGTTTCTCCTTACCAAACAGTTCCCATCTTCTTGGAAAAATGCTGACGTAACCCCCCTTTACAAAAAAGGACAACAAAATTTATATGCTAATTATAGACCTATCTCCCTTCTTAGCTGTGTCGGAAAAGTGTTTTAAAAATTGTTTTCAAACACGCTTTCAACTTCTTCCGTTAAAATCTTATTATCTCTACTCACCAATCCGGGTTCATACCTGGTGATTCCACTGTTAACCAACTACTTGCACTATATCATCAGTTATGCCTTGCTTTTGA
This sequence comes from Hermodice carunculata, assembly GCA_964020975.1. Classification (NCBI taxonomy): domain Eukaryota; kingdom Metazoa; phylum Annelida; class Polychaeta; order Eunicida; family Amphinomidae; genus Hermodice; species Hermodice carunculata. Next base: position 39,412,832 of record OZ026618.1, read on the forward strand.
CAAGCAAAAGGAATTTAGGATCATTTTTTTAGACATAAGTTAGGCTTTTGATAAAGTTTGGCACCCTGCATTACTCCATAAACTAAAAAAAGCTGGTATTACTGGAAATCTTCTGTCTTGGTTTTCTAATTATCTTTGTAATCGTCGTCAACGTGTGGTCCTCGATGGTAAATCTTCTTCCTGGGGATACATCCAAGCCGGGGTATCCCAAGGCTCCGTGCTAGGCCCATTAATGTTCCTGATTTATATAAACGATATTGTGGACATTGTTAAGTCCAATATTAAAATGTTTGCTGATGACACGACCCTTTATCTAACAGTGGACAATCCCGTAACGGCAGCTGAATCATTTAACTCTGATCTATCTGAAATCGAGAGATTGTCCAAAGATTGGTCAGTTACATTCAATGCTTCCAAGACCGAATCAATGCTTGTTTCTCGTAAAGTTACATCTATTTCCCATCCACCTGTTACCTTTCAAGGTTATGTGCTGGGAGACAAGAATAAACATAAACACCTTGGTATCACTCTGCGCTCTGATTTACGTTGGAACGACCATATCTCAGAAATTATATTTAAAGCTAACAAATTGATTAATATTATGAAGAGTTTAAAATTTACTTTGGACCGTCCAACACTAGAGATTATTTATTTTTCCTTCATTCGCCCTATCCTTGAATATGCTAGCCCGGTGTGGAGTGGCTGTACTGAATCTGATGCTAAAAGACTCTAAAGCGTTCTAATTTATGCTGCTCACATTGTGACCGGCGCAATGCACGGTACCAACATAGACAAATTATACGAAGAACTTGGCTGGCAATTATTGTCTCAACGGAGAGAGACAGCTAAGTTAATTCTTATGTATAAGATAGTGAACAAGCTTGTGCCCGAACCCTTATGTTCTGTAGTTACTTCTAATGATGTGCCTTCTTTCAATACGCGCCGCCCTTTCAATCTTGGCCACTTTCAGGCTCGCACCGACTTGCTACACAACTCTTTTTTCCCGTCGACTGTTAGACTGTGGAACCAGCTCCCAATTGAAATTCGAAATTCGCCTTCTGGCTAAGTATTTAAACGTAAAATTTTTAAAACAGTACCTCGGTCAACTGATGAGTTGTTTAACTTTGGAAATAGGTGTACTGCTATTCAACATACGCGTCTCCGTTTGGGAGCTAGTCCGCTTAATTCTCACCTATTTAAAATTGGGGTCAAAGAATCACCTGCTTGCAAATGTGGCTCACACATCGAAGATGCATTTCATTATTTTTTTCTCTCTCCGAAATACAGAAACTCAAGATCAACACTTCATAACAAAATAATTCCTCTTGCTCCTTTCACTCTGAGAACATTGTTGTATGGTTCAACACAATGTTTTTTTTTACAGACAATTGTAATATCTTTACTGCAGTGCACGAATATATAGCTGCTTCAAATCGCTTTAAACCTACTGGTATTGGCTAAATAATTTTGTTCTCTTATCTCAGCTTCAATTTCCAGGCTTTATCTCACTTGTGTGATTGTTCAAATCCTTATTCTAATCTGGAAAGATTCTACACGGTTATAAATGCCCCTCTATCTGTCTCGTCCTTATTGGCGTCTTCACCACTCGTACCCATGTGTCTAGTCAGTTCTGTGCTCTGTGCTTTCCTTGCAAGAGGGATTCACATAGGGCAATGCCCTTTTTCCCAATTGCGAATAACTTGTGCAAAATATGTATGGAAGTTAATTCAATAAATATGTTTATACCATTTGGGTCCAAAGCATGTAACTGCAAGCAAAATGAGATTATTATTGAAGCAGTCCATAACTTCATCAGAAAACTGGCAGACTTGGAGCAGTAACGTAGTTCTATTATGATCAAATCTTGAAGCTACAGATGTATCATCTGTGTGTATATAGTTAAGTGAAAGCGGACTTCCTCACCCTACCCTCAATCTGTCATGTCTTGTGTAGTTGCGCTTATGTTCGTGTGGCGGCGCCACTCTTTATGTCCACGTCTTGTGGCGTACTTCCTTATTAACCTCAGATGCGTGACATTTCTTCTTTAATCTTGTTCACGTGCAAAAAGGATTCATAAAGGGCCTTGTCCTGTTTCCCAATTTTATTCTTACGGAAAGAAAAATATGTTTTAACCAATAAAAGAAATAACAGAAGCATAATGAAATTGTTGATGAAATACTTTACAAAGCCGTGGGTTTGTTAATAACTGAACATCGCAATCACAAAACTTAAGAGTCCGGATTTGCAAGCAAAACTCTTTTCACCATAAATATGGAATCATGGTAAATTGACAATTTTGTGATTTGATTTGTATATACATACAATAGTAATGCCTCTTTTTCAACGATTATACTACTGGAAGCTTTATGTTCCACATTGAATATGTAACATGCATAATGTACTTGTCCTTATGCTTTCTAGAGTTTTGTTCCAATGAGTGGTTAATCTCTAGTTTTGGTGCCGAAGACACAAATCACGAATTATTAATTATAGATACTTAATTTTTAACGTATACATATTATCTGTGTCAATAAGGATGACTGATTACTTGTACATATATATTGGACGTATCATGGAATATACCCCGTTCTACCGGTGCCCCCGCTGTAAAGGGGAAGTTTTCCTGAAAAAAAATGTATAAATAAATATATGAAATAAAAATATATAATATATATAAATAAATATTTGTTACGATTCCCATGGTTTTGTAAAAAGACTAAAAAACATTACAAAATCCAGGGGTTTGTGACAAAATCATGGGTTTGTGCACACAACTTAAGGTTTTGTAACAAAACGCTACGTTTCATGTACAAGACCGATAGTTTCATAACAAAACCCAGTCTTTTGGACAAGAAATCCTGGGTTTTTGTGACTTATTGAACTGCAGAACTTCCAAAGACGGCAGCGGGGCAAGGTGTAGATGCCAACCAGTTGAAGTTTTTAAATCACCTTTGTATTGTGATTAATCGCTGAACGGACCTATCTGATGAAATTAACTAGAAACTGTGCTGTGCTGATCACAGGGGACTCGGGTGTCGCTATGCATTCCACATGTCGTGGTAATACTATTATGACCTCTCATTCTGCATTCTTGTTGGTCAGTCCCTGGTTGCGGGGAAGCATCATAGTAAAATTAATATTCAACGTAAATTTTCAGGTCTGTATTTTGAAAAATTTAATTTGTTGTGTCAATTGTTTCTTTTTTATGCAGGAGTTTGATCTGAAGTCAAACCGCTACCAGTTACTGTCGTTAACGCAAAAGTCTTAGGTATACATCACCAACTACTGCTAAAATCATAGCTTTACACCACCAACTCCTATTAATTTTATCAAAGAATTAAAGTCATACATGTCGAATTATTGAACATGAGTTTCGGGTGTTCTAAATTTTAGCTAAAGGGGATTAAGATGCAAAACAACACATATATTTTACACCTGCGGGAACTAAAAAAATAATTTTGGATATTTTTCTCGTGCGAATGAAGACAACCTAACCAGGAAATGTGCAACTGACAAACACTGGAGCAGTGAAGGTAACAGGCCGCTTTACGAGCATTGACAAAATGTGTAATGACACCCGGCGGGAAATATTGGCCTCTAGTAAGGACAAGCAAAAAGTGGTCATTATGTACAAGGTAGTCAACCAAATCGCGCCCAAGTACTTGCAAGAACTGTTGCCAGAGAAAACTCAAGATAAATCCATATATAATGTTCGATCGCCTTCTCAATTTAGAACCGTTCGAACTAATACATGGTTATTCCTTCTCTTCCTCTGCAATTTAGTTGTGGAAAAATATGTTAAGCAATAAAAAAAGCAAATCTCTACACTGATTCAAATCTAAGCTTAGACTTGAAAATAAGAAAACCAACAACCTTATTTTATATTGGCGACAGGTAGGCAAACATGATACTAGCTCAGTTACGTATGGAGCTCAGCTGCTTCAACACCAACCTGTTTAATTTTGGAGTGAGTGCGTCTGCATCATGTGCTTGTGCTTTTCCTAATGAAGATGTTTCACTACTTTTTAAGAGGACCCTTTTCATCTAGTGCAGTGAAATTAATCACACAATACAGTCAATTTTCTTACCAGTTTTGCTGTCAAGAAGTGATGCTGCGGACCTAAAAACTGCCAAACTTCGATGGCAATTGAAATTGATAATGTTGCTATAACATATGTATGTGACACAAACTGATTCACTTAAAGAAAAGGTATTAACATTTCTGTCACCAAACGACTTTGGGTATCCTACAGTTAGAATATTCCTTTACCGTCCATGTGTTGTTAACCTACTTTATATACGTTCTTCTTACCGTATTGTCCTGGGAAACGTGTATGTGCATTTTCATAACTTTTGCTGCAATTTTGCATTTTCTTATTATATATTCATTTTTTTTATTAGCGAGAGGGTTTGATATAGGTCTTGCCTGCTCTCCGATCGCTTTTGAAATCAGTTATTTTTTCAAACCAAAGGACACCCGTAAGTCTATTGACATCGTTACGACAATTACCTTTGAATGTCGTTTCTACCTATGTCGATATTTCTTCAAATAATCCATGTTAGATATACATGTCAATAAGCATACAAACTATGAACAAACAGGACATGTTATACCTAGATCAACGATTTACACTGTTTGAACCTGTTCTAAATAGCAGCCGTATATGACTCAAAAGTCTTGGACAATTTGGTTAGCAAAAGGTTACCTGGAAAATTATCAAAACAACTCATAGAATACACATTTGTTCCTTGGGGTTCAACCTGCTAAAGTCTTTGCTATTATCAAATGCAATGAATCATGACACAGTGGACCTCGGAAACATGTATTTAAATTTTATGTAAAAGGCCATCAAGTTCAGGATCAGATTGTGGCTTGACGATGTTGGTTCTAAACTTGATGGTCAAGAAGATAAATTTTGAAACTGAAATTGTCGAAACAATACATTGGCAGTAACACATTGCTCGCTGTTGTCATGGCAAAATGTGTATTTACAGGCATTAAGTTGAATTGTGTTGGGTCAGTATACATTCGGCTGAGAATACTGGATAGATTCAGAACTGCAGATCATTTCATGTACTAATCCGACACCTTTTTTTAGGGTCAAAAGCATTTTTTCAATGTTAAGTTGAAATCGAACGCCAAAAAAGTTTGTGCGACGGGAAATTTTAGGACATATCCTAATTACATGACTTATTTATGGCTCAAAATATTTTCGTTTAATGGTTAAATGCCCGACAGACACATTATCTGAAGCACGGGCACATATATGAACACAAAACGCGCAAACGTGTAAGGTTACTTTGTTATATAGTGACCTGTGATGATTTAAAGAAAACATTATTTGGTCTTTCTTGTACCGATTTTGCTCCATCTACAGACCTTTGATGGAAGGAATCCTAACCACCCTTTCCTGAATGAACCTACAGCTTTCCGCAGCGCAAGAAAAACTATTGACCCAGTGCACGCCATGCTGATTGGTCTCATCCGCAGTGCCTTTCTATAAAGACATTAGAGTAAAAAACGTTGAAGCAGCGATATTTTGCTTCCGGTCACCAGGGCGGGTCGAACTGAAGCATTGTAGCAAAATTTTGCTACAAAGCTCCTCAATATTGCTACAGATGTCCTCAAAAATTAGTGTTTCTTATGCAAAGAAGTGGAAAAAATGCTACAAGTAAAAAAAAAGTAAACAAAAAAAAAATGCTACAGAGATTTTCAGCTGAACAGCAGTAGTCACTCTGTGGATATTTTAGCTGGCACATTTTGAAACAGAACAGGCTGCTCGCCCCCATCGAGCGTTGACTCAGTTTCCTGGTTACAGTGATAATTGTAAGTAGCCAGATATACGATTCTTGATCAGTCTGAATTAAATGAGATCCTTGCAACGAGAAAGGATTATTCTTTTATTCATAAAACATATTTTTATAACTTCTGCTGGCATAAAGTGTTCTGCAAATTCCCGACATATCCTCCCTAAGCCCAGTTATTGGGTCCACTTTGGCTTCAGCTCGAATGCAGCAGGGTACTATGTTGATTCATTTGTATTATTGAGAGAAAAGGGAACAACGTGGCTTCTTGTTGATATTGTGGCATCTTTCTCTCAATGTCGTGTTCATAATTTGTCTAGTATTAAATTATCGGTCGACAATGACCAGCAATTTCCAATGTTTTTTTCGTTCTTTATTTATTTTTTTATTTTAAATGGTCCGCTGCCACTGAACATTTCGACGACGCTTTAAAAAGATCAGACTAAGATGCCTTTTGTCTGCAGATTTACCAGGCGACCTCATGGAGCCCAGAGCTCCATGGTAGAGCGGCAGAGTTTCATAACATGACCGAGTAAAGATCAATGAATATGATACCGATGAAGCAAATACCTTAGTCAGTGAGCTGCTGCAACGTTGTAACCATAGAATGGCTGGCATATGGAAACATGCCTGGCAGACGACTGATTGGAATAACTCTGCATCTTTTGGAGGTGCCCAGGGAAACGGCAAAAAACCTTAAAGTAAGCGGAATTGGCGTTACCAGAATTCATTACTCCCATTCACCTACACAAAGACGATATATATAATATATATATATATATATATATATATATATATATATATATATATATATATATATATATATATATATATATATATATATATATACATACCCAGATCAGCACACCCCTCTGTCAGCTCAAAAGTTTGTGTTTTTTCTCGATATATATGTATGGAACTACTCTTAGCAAGAAAGAGTCCAAACATTGCAGCGACGTTCCATGCGTGCAACGTTATCATATTGTACGCATCCTTACTAATGCACGCACAGATATCCATCCTTCTGATTGTTGAGAATGCTGCTATCACCCCCATGGAATTTGTCGGGCGATTAGCTCATAGCAGGATTACAATGAATGTCATTTACGTTTGAAATATGTCAAAAATACCGCGTTTCGCAAAATTGCAGTAACTGGTATGCTGCATTCTTGCGTTCACATGTCATTTATTATCCGATATAATAATACATGCAAAACGACGATGTAATAGATATATCAGCAAAATTGTTCAATAAATTAAATACCACTCTTCACATATTTTCACACCACACCAAGATTTAAGTTTTATGTCAAAAAATTCATATATTTATGGATGCAGATCGAACAACACCTAGAAACTTGCAATGATGGTAAGTTGCCCCATTTGAAAAAAAATAGCATGAAAAGCACCATAGAAGATGGTATGTACTTATTTTCCCATTTTTCAAAATCGTAATAAATATCATAACTGAAATTTTATAGCAATAAATATAATCGTTTGCATTTTTCTAGAAACATATGGCGATGCCAGGTACAACCATTTCATATCCAGCAAATTATTGGTTAGCCGGAGCAGTTTTGGCTTCGATCAGTGGACAGTCCTCCCGGTTTGCGCCATCTTTCCCAGATCTGCAGCAGACGGTCACGATCCCAATCATGTTTTGTCGTATTGGCGGTAGGAAGCAAAAGTACACCAGGGGGCGCACCATACCGGGGCCATAGGTCAGCACACCCATGAGGGTCCCAGTAACTGCATATGGAGTGTCTCCCCATATGTGGACCCAGGTGTAGAGAACCTCAAAAAAGATCAGATACATCACATGGGCGGCGAGATCTATTATGGTCATCACCAGCATGGTCACTGACATGTGATGCTCTGTTTCTGTATCGCTCAGCTGATTTCTACGGAGACAATAAAACACAATCAGAATAAGAATGCACAGCAGCAAGATGAAGTCCAAGAAAAACTGGACGACGATGGGGTAAATTTTGCCAGGGATACCCCAGCCAGGTTCACACATGCCCCCGTGCGGCCCCGGTACAGTTGCGAAAATCCCATCGGGCAATGACAGCAACAACGCGACAATACAGACGATAGCGCTTGTCAAGATTGTGCACAAAGTCGTCATGGCCTTGATGTCCGGCATGGTGCGCAGGCGCGTGATCTCAATGCACGCCATTAGTGTGACCATCATCTCCTCTCCGTGAGTCCCGAACATGACCAGCACCAGGAATATGTAGCACAAGGGATCGCCCAGCATCCATTTTCCAATAATGACTTCTACGATAATAGCTGGTGCTGTCAACAGATAAATGACATCCACCACGGCCAGTATCAGGATGCAGTAATAAACAGGCGACTGGCGCACGGTGGAGTGGCGCAGTACTGCAGGGATGAGGATAATGTTGCCGAACAAGCCAATGATAAATATTGCGCTATAAACGAAGGCGTCCACCTTGGCTTCCAGACCACTGACATGAGGCTGCGGTGGGTGCCTATACGAGCCGTTGAAGTGCAGGTCCCAGCCATCCATGGAGGCATTGTGCAGATAGTCTTTGTCAGATTCCATCTATTCCATACGAATTTCGTGACTGCCGCAGTTAAAATGACTCCCCGGTTACGTTTATCTCTCCCTGCTGTATTGCCCTCCTGTGCCGGCTTCCTGCAAATCAATATTTAACACACCATCAGCGAAATACAGTTATTTACTCTCTTCATTTATGAGCTCAGTTTTTTTCTGCTTGGTTGAAATTACAACCCTTGATCAATTTAATCCACGCCTTAATGTGCTGCGTGAAACTCTACCACCCTTATGAAGCATTTCCCCTCAGTTTACTTGATTTACTGCACTTTATATATGACTTTATTTCGTCAGCGCAGCAGCGTTTCATCCTCAGCATTATCACTGGCCAGAGGTTATCACTCAGATGCATGACCGTATTCATTGACACGCCTAGTGTTAGATTGATGGACTGCTGAATACCTAACAATGTAATCTCCTTCAAATTACTCCCTTTTATAACAGATTTAAGGGGAGGCAGATGGAATAATGCCACACCTTCCGACCCCCTCCCCCCCCCCCCCCCCCACTGGACATCTGGGCCAGTGTGTGATGGTTTTTTGCTGCCCGGACAATTTTTTACTGGCCCCAATAATCGAGCAGTGTAACTCAGAAAGGAACGCCTGTCCTCTGCTAATTCAAAATTTGGGCATTTTTTAGTGGAGGTAGCTGGTATGTTGCCATTTTATTTATTACCACCACAATTCAGCAGGAGCAAAAGTGACTATGTTCACTGACATTTTCCTCTGGGTAGGGAGGAAAAAAAGAAGCACTTAAAAAAAAAAACCCAAACCATTTCCCGTATTGGCGAGGGACGGAAAACCCCCCAAAACTCTGACTTTGTTTTCTTTGGGAATTCTCAATATGTTATATTTGTGCCCAGGTATCGGATGCAGAAAACACAACTTCATAAATATTGCACACACCAAACGCAAAACGTCAATATTTTTTTTTTATTTGAGGTGATGATATTAAATATGGGGAGGGGGTAAATCATCATTTTTCCATATTTATTTTTTTTCTGTTCAAAGTTTCTTCTGATTTCTTGATGAATTCCGTAAGTTAATGTTATCTTTAGATAATTGCATGATATGAAATTTATAAAATTTTCAAATAAACAGGATAAATAATAAGAAGCTGCCTTCATGCAGTTTCATTGAACATCTTGTAGTGCCATCTAGTTATAAATTCTATATTTAAATTTTAACCTGCAGAGGCAGATGACCTTAATTTATCAACTTTTTTTGAACTGGAAGACATCATTTGGGGGCACAATTATTTCTAAATTCTGCAATAAGTCTTAAGAAACACACAAACTGGATTACTGTTGTATTAGTTTGAGTTCTGACACTTGTCCATGTATGTAAAGTGCACTCTCTAAAACACATGAAATAGCTATACGTAAATTCATCTATTATAACTCATTACGTTAAATTTCCTCCGCAATTAAGTTAAGAAAACCAGTAAAAGCTACCACAAACTTCATTCATTTGTGAATACTATCATTTGCCTTTGTGAGTTAAGAGCTGAGTGATGTTTCTATGTGTTTAGAACACATAGTCTCCGTTTTTAAACTTTACATATTTGCCGCAATTTCACTTGGGAGCCACGTTCTTTTTTCATTTTCTTGTAAACAGAAACATCGTGACTGGTGACATCTGTTGGAACAGATCAACAACATCTTGAGATTTACTGTAATTTAGCACTGTTTTTTTCAAAATTTGGACAGTGTTTTGTATTTTAAAAAGAAATTTGATCATTTTTGGTGGTCAAACAAAACTAAAAAAAAAAAAAAAAAGAAAAGAAAAGAAGCTAAATATACAAACAAGAATCAATAAATCATGACGGCCATCTGGGTCGACAGAGAAAGGATTTTTACCAGCGAAAACCGAGGAGCGGCGACTTTTCGCAATGACTAGAATGCATGGATGAGCTGTCAGAGATTGGTATACGGACAGACATTCTGCTGGGTTTAGGAACGATTGACGGAAATAAAGTGAGGTGTGATGATGCCTATTTTGTTGGATGAAGCAATGCACGGACAGATAGAGCGAGGTACATGTACGTTTACATGTATTTTACTTGATAGATCAAGGATGGACAGCTAGACATATGCATCTTGGAGGTGTTTTGCTGGAGGATAAATGGACGGAAAGAGATCGATGTTCTGGTAGGTATATTGCAGGGTGCTTGGATAGATAGATGGAGGTATCGTCATGGGCATTTTCTTGGAAAGTAGGTATATACAAATAGGTGATGTGCTGAATGACCAGGCAGAGATGAGCGCGTTGATAGGTACTTTGCTGGACAGAACAATGAATTGAGATATATGTATATATCTAGGCAGTACTGAGTTGTAAGGACAAACGGATGGACAGATAGAGATAGTTGCGTTGAAAGATTTGATTTGATTTGATTTGATTTGATTTGATTTGATTTGGTTTGATTTCTTTATTCTTTTACCAGGGTCACTGGCTCAGTATGGCAATACTGGTCTTCCACCAGGCCCTGGATGATACATGATAAAACAATATGAATGACATGACATAGGATGATTATAAAAAGAACAATAATTAAAAGAGTGTTGTGATACAAACACTTATAAACTCTGGTAAAACACAATTAAAAAGTCAAGTGAACAATTGACATAAAAGGTGCATATACATTATGTTACAATGGAAAAACACAATAATCCTGTACATGTCGAGAAAGTTACACATTGATATATATATATATATATATATACATATATATATATATATATAAATACTGTGTGGCTTTCTCGAAATGCACGGATTATTGTATATATATATATATATATATATATATATATATATATATATATATATATATATATATATATATATATATATATGTATGTATGTATGTATGTATGTAAAAGTCTGCCTCAACCATCTGGGATACACTTTTGATATTAAGATCAGGATAAATGAGCTAAAGGAAGGGAATCGGACCTATGATACCAGTTTTTAAACAAAAGAATGGTTGGTTCAGATCTCACCCGGAGTGGAAAGGAATTCCACACCATGGCACCCTTGACTGATATCCGTTTTTTACCATTATTGGTTCTGCTAGGTGGTATATGTAGAGAACCGGTTGAGGCTGGCCATGGCCATGTAGATCAGAAACTAGGAGGTAATATATGTGGGTACCCGCTCATGGAGGGCTTTGTACATAAACGTACTTGTTCAGAAATTTCGCTGCTCTCGTAGGAAACGGATTTTGCTCATAGAATGTTGGTCTGCAACTGGGATATGTCGTTCAGTCTTGTTGACTATGCGCAAGGCTTTGTTCTGAAGGATTTGTAATTCTTCAGGCACTTTCCTGAACCAATAAACAGATGGAAATATAGAAATAGACAGGCTAATGTGAACTCTGCTGGATAAATAGACGGATTGATGGACTGATGGAGATAAATACAGTATAGGTACTTTCGTGGATGGAACAATGGATAGCAAGACAGTCGGAGATAGGTCTGTTGCTTGGCAGTCAGCCATGCGAGCTGGATGGATTGATGAGTTACCTTTTAGCTACTTTTCTGTTGGATTGATGGACAGATAGACACAGGAACCTTGTGGATACTCTTTGCTGGATAAATCAATGGAATAAATAGGTTTTAAGTAACCAGTGTAAAAGGTACTTTGCCGGACTGAAGAAAGGAACGCCGAGAAGAGATAGCTGCTCTGATAAATTCTTTGCTTGGTGGATCAAGAGACGGACAGACGAATAAATACGGAGTAAGTACCATGCTGGATGGATAAATGAATGCACAAATAGATAAAAGGACGCTAAAGGGTAATTTTGCGTGAATAGGTGGATACATATAAATAGGAATGTTTATAGGCACTTTGCTGGATGGAAGAACGAATGAACATACACAAATAGATGTGCTGTCGGCACTTTGCTGGATGGATCAATGGATGGACAGATAAAAATGCATATATTGTAGGCACTTTGTTTGACGAATGGTTGCTTGGACAGGCAGAAATAGATACATTGTGGCACTTTGTTTGACGGATGATTGGTTGGACAGGTAGAAAAAGATACATTGTAGGCACTTTGTTGGATGGATGAATGGATGCAGAGGCACTTCAGTTTGCTCAATGGATCAACAGATGAACGCCAGGGATACATTGTGTGCCTTTTGGTGAGTGAATGAATGAACGCCTTGATGGATGGGTGGTCAGACAGAGATAGATACATTCCACGCAGATTGCTAGAAAGATCAATGGACAAACAGACAGAGATAGATTCACTGTGGAGACTTTGTTGGATGGGTTATTGTATGGACACCAAAAATAGGTCCATTCTAGGCAGTTTGCAGGATGAATCGATGGGCAAGCAGATGGGTAGGAGGTACGTAGGTAGGCGTTGACAGATATATTTGTAATAGATTGAAGCAAGTCTTACAGAAACATAAAAAAAACTTAGTGCTAGGACCGTAATTGGTCAGCACACCAACGTTCTGCTTCAAAATAATACAGCGAAAACGAAGGGGATTTTGAAATCCAACAGTTAATCACTGATAGTCTTGGCTCAAAGGTCATTCGACAATCAAATCACCCTTGTGTTCTCCTCTGAGTAAATATCCTGGAGAGCACATGAAACGGAATAGTCTCTAATTAATATTTTATGAGATCCATATGAAACCGCCATTTTAAATATGCCAGTGATTGTTTCAAAATTGCTGCTGGACACGTAGTGGCAACGAAAAGAGTTTAAAAGATAAGGTTAACATCCGACAAACTGTTGGAAAATGTATGAAATTACATTGGTATAATATTTTCTACACTTTTGAAAGAAGAGGTGCTATGTGCTTAGGCGGCATATCGTAGGTCACCTCCTGCTTGTGTCAGTCTGTCTATGTCCTTTCGCGGGAAGTAAATTCCGTCCGGGAGGGAGAATGCCACCGCTTCCACCGCCGCGTGTTGGAAAGTAGCTTTAAGTGTGCATTGTTCTATAAATATTTGTCATCATTATTTTTTGAAAAATATGACATGATGGAAATTAAAACCATTTTATTATTCTATTCTATGTTAACAGTATTTTGAACTATTGTGGACTGATCATGGATTTACCGCGTCCAGGATCCCCCGTGTAAGAAGGATAAAGTGCAGAAGAATCTCCTCCTCCTCCTCCTCCTCCTCCTCCTTCTTCTCCTCCTCCTCCTTCTTCTCCTCCTCCTCCTCCTCCTCCTCCTCCTCCTCCTCCTCCTCCTCCTCCTCCTCCTCCTCCTCCTCCTCCTCCTCCTCATCATCATCATCATCATCAGGAAATTTCATTTGTGGAATTGTTTCTAAGAAAATCCAAATGTTTAAGAACAAAACGGGTTTTCATGCTTTTATTGAAATGTTAAAGTCATCCTTTTTTTGATCACGTATAATACGTGATCATCATCATCATCATCATCATCATCATCATCATCATCATCATCATCATGCTGTTTCTTAAAAATTCATTTGTGAAATTGTTTCCCAAAAAATCGAAATGTTTAAGAAGAAAATGGCTTTTTGATGCTTTATTGGAATGTTAAAATCATTTTGATCATGCATCTCAATACGTTTTGCAAAGTGTTCATTAGTTGATTAGCGGGTATCTATTTTTTTTAAACCTGTTTCAATTCAAGCAAAGCACAGACTCACAAATACAGCGCATACATTGTGTGTTGATGAAAACAAAAAACAAAAAAACAACAACAAACTGAATAGGCCACTAAAGCTCTAGCCCCCAAACAGACTTTCTCATTCTTTTGAGTTTGGCAAATCTTCACTTCTGTCATGAAACACATCGTGTTCTGAATATTGGACCAACGTCACTGAACATGCCTAGTTGAGTTGTTGATTCAGATTACTGGTTAAACACGGGCAGATGATATTTGAAACTATCCTAAGTGAAGCGATAAAAAATGGGTTGGCTCTAAATAAGCCATCATACTCAATAGTCCAGCTGCTCCGTCCCAAAACTGCTTTTAAAAAAATGTTTATCCAAAAGTACCACAAAATGGTGTGAAATCTGTGTTATACTATCTACTGGTCATTGCCAACGTCATGGTAAAACACGATGATAAAAACAAATTTGTCATTTTTTTGAGTTCTAACACTATATTGGAGTTTTTTGTCGGTCAAAATGCAGCGGTTTGTGTTTAGATGGGATCACACAGTCTTTCTGTGTTGCACTGGTCGTATAAGCTTTAAGTGTATTTTCATGGCCACGTGACGAAAATCCAGAGGGATTGATCGAGCTCCTTAAAAATCTAGCGGGAACTCTAGCAAGCTACAGGCTACTTTCTAATTCATTCGTGTGAAAATTATGGTACTACACATTCGACGTGCTATGGCCGAGCAATAGTTTGGCTGAATATTGTATATATACACAGGATAAATCAGATTTTCAGACAATGAAATATTGGGGTGTGTCAGTGAGACTTGGTCGCACAATGCGAAGCGTTCGTTCAAAGTCCATGCGCCAAAGAAAACAATGATTTTAAACCACGTGCGTATTAATAAGATCACTGTACCGTCATGAACTGATCAGACGAGACTCTATAGACCCTGAGAGAAAATATCCAGGGCTCTCTGGTAATTGAAACTAGTGATATACAAATAATAAAGAGCCATGAATTTACAGCTATCAGCATATTTCTGTAACCCTTCAGTGCCATTTTTGACAAAAGTTGACGTGCTTTGAATTGTCACGACGCTACGAGATTCATATTTGTTCCAAACCAACTTTCCTTTCGTGCACCAGTAGGGCTGCACTCACCCTCAGACAGCCGATACCGTAAAGCTAGGTTTCCATGTGCGCGTATTGCGCATTGCGTACAACGTATTGCGTAGTTGATGTGCGTATTGCGTACTGCGTATACCATTTTCCATGTATCCGCAAACCAGGCGTATAGTGTACAATGTTTACTTAGGTAGGATTTGGCGCCATTTTGTGTATGTTACGCGCGTCTACCCTGCGTGATGCGTACACATCGCTACACAGAACGATTGAAACGCATAGGCACCACGCAGTACGTACTAGGCACTGCGCACTACGCATACTTGGAAATGGGGCAGTTAATGTTAAGTCAATCAATAATTACACACTACGCATTACGCAATACGCAGTACGCAATACGCGCACATGGAAACCCAGCTTAAGAATGGTCCAGCTCAGTACCTTTCCTTTGGCGCACTGAGAAAAGCTGTTGACTCAAACTTGGCACAGAAATGGTTAAATCTGATTCTCCAGCAGCTCGATATCGTAGTTGATCTAATGAATTTTTTAGGTTAAAAAGGAAACCAATCAACTGTCCTAATATATTTTGTCCCGTGTATTAGTGCAAGTATATTTCACATGGCGCCGATACAATCAAAACATGTAACGAAATGGAAACTACATTTTGTCTCGTCAAACCCGATACATGTACATATGCACAAAATTGACATGCGACAGTCACGCAGTAATATGCAATTCGACCCGATCCGTCTGTTCCATACTCCGTTCATACAGTTTTTGCAATTTAGCAGCACACATGAGCTGGGAACGGCTATGCACTGCATTGAATTACCAGACAGTCCACTCGAGTCTGTGGTTATTGAGGTGGCTAGACAGATCTGTAGAATCAACGAGCAGCTTGTGCAGTTATTTAATGATCAATACCCGAACCCTGCACCGAGTTTTCATCTCAATGGTACGTTTTGTACATATAGTTGAAAAAAGACACTTGGTTTATAACTGACTAAAGACACTCGGTTTCAACTGTATACCCTGAATGTGTTTGTCACGAATTTGAAATTTTCTCTTTTATTTAGGTTTTTTGTGCTTAGGCTTACGTACGTGTTTATAAGAAATTAAAACTTAGTACAGTGTTCTCGCACATCCAGTTCAGAGTCGGCACAAATTAAAGTAACCGAACGACATTTAAACACCACGTCCATATTCATTCATTGTTATGTTATTTGTCTTTGCTGAGAATTTAGCTAAGACAAGGGAGCGCTGCTCACATAGACATGTACGGGTATAGGCTCCGAAACATGTTCTGAGTAGTGACCCGCTGAAGACCCTTTGATTTAATCGGACTAGTACAGCACATGTCAAAATTCTACAGACAAACGTGTGCAATATGCACAATAGTACTTCCATATGTAAAAAAGTTAGACAGTGAGAGGTTAGCTTATGGAGAGTAAATAGTTCGGACTGTGGAATAGGGTAATGGCTACTAGGAAGTGGTTCTGGACAAAAAGACACAAATACAAAGCATGCTGATCAAGGATATAATCTCCCACCCCACCCCCACCCCACCCCTTTCGTCTAACCCAGAGTAAAATGTTTCAAGTCATAATTGTGTTTGACGGTCTTTTTCTTGGATATTAACCCCCCCCCCCAAAAAAAAAAAATAAAAACAAACAAACAAAAAACCTAAAAACCAAAAACAAAACAAAAACAAAAACAAAAACAAAACAGCAAAGGTAATGCACAACCCATTTCAGTGTCGAAAATTCAAAGCCAAATATCTCTGCAATAGTCCTGATTACTAGTAACATAGTAAATATAGGCTATGTATGTGCTTACCGCAAGAGACTTGAGAATGCACCGCAACCAACAGATGCGGCCAAACAGGTTACAGACTACAATGATGATTGGCTTGCTGCGCATCCCAACGGAGATAGTCCGTAATTGTGAAAATACTGTGTTTTCAGCATGCTGTAGCTTCTACTTAAATAAAGTTAGCTTAGTCAGGCTTGCTGCATCACAGAGTTGCTTCGTTGGTGGTCATATAGGTGCACTGTCTTCCAGGCCTGGTGGGAACTTTATCGTGGGGAAGGACAATGATGTGACCGCGGCAAGAGCATAGTTCATAACCTCTATAAAGGTCAATACATGTATGGATAAAAGTAACAAGCCAAAAAAAAAGACAAAGGCTGTTCCAAAGAGAAATATTTTACACGAGAATTCCTGTCATTGGTAAGTTGGAATATGAATGGAGTTGGGAAAAAACTACTAAACGGGAATGACGCATCAGATCCCACTTACCCCATGTTTCAGAAAGTTCAGGATAGGTTGTTATCACATGATATAATAGCCTTTCAGGAAACCTTCTGTTCAACTGAAGTCGAAATGCGAGAAAAACTGGACCCCATCCTTTGCAAATTTGATGTTTTCTCGTCTCTTAGAACAAGCAAACATAAAAAACCAAAAGGGGGTCTGGTGGTGTCGTCCTACTCTGTAAAAAATCATTACGTAAAGGTATAAGTTTGGTAGATAAAAGCCATGAGGATTTTTTATGGATAAAGTTAGACAAGGTTTATTTTGGTTTGTTGAATGATATCTTCCTTGGATGCGTGTATATCCCGCCGAATCCGCAAAAGTCTGACCAATATTTAAAAATATTGCAAACGCAAGTAACCAGGTATAGTGTCAAAGGTTCTGTAGTATTAATGGGTGACTTAAATGCCAGAACTGGCAACAACCAAGACTTCATCGAACTTGATCATAATGATTATGTCCCATTACCGGATGATTACGATCAAGACTGGGCTGTAATTCGACAGTCACAGGATGATGGGGTAAATTCACTAGGTGAAGCCTTGATTAAATTGTGCGTAAGCTCAGGTTTAAGGATGCTAAATGGTGGAACTACGGCTGATAAAGAAGGTAAACTGACTTGCCATAAGGTTAATGGTTCAAGTGTGGTCGACTATGTTATCGTCCACAAGTCCTTGTTGGATAAGGTTATGATTTTCGAGGTTGGTGATTTTCAGGACCTTTTCAGTGACCATTGCCCACTTTTAACAAAACTATCATGTAGATACAATCAGATGTGTAAGTCGCATAACAGTGGCCCCACACTCAGAAATCGTCCAGTGATCTTATGGAATAATGAGGCTGCCGTAAAATTTAAATCTGAACTTCAATCTAATTTCTATATGCAACGTATTAATAGATTAAAAGGATCATTTACTCTACAAGAAAGTGATATTGATAACTATTTGGAAACCTTAAATGATATTTTCATCGATGCTGCGAAGGCAAGTCTGAAGATGGTGACAAAACGAGTACGCAAGAAACCAAGACCTAAGGGAAATACTCCATGGTTCCAGCAAAGCTATAACGACGCAAAACAAAATATGAAACACTTCAAAAAACTGTATCATGAGTATCCGAAGGACCCGTATATTAGAGGGTTGTATTTTAAAAAATCAAAGGAATTCAAAAGACTTGTTCGATCATGTAGGCGCCAGTATAAAGCCGCCCTGATGACAGAGGTCGAGAGAGGTCATGATAAGAAAGATAAGATATTTTGGAAGAAAGTGAACATGTTGTTAGGGAAGAAAAATACTAATGATATAAACTATATTTCTGACAACGATGGGCTTTCACATTTCGAAAATCTATTCAATGTGGATATGTGTAAGAACAGAAAAGATGTAGATCCTGAAGTGTATGATTTGCTTACCAAACTGAGCGATAAATCCGTAAGTACAGGTCACTCATTGAACAAGCCTTTTGAACTACATGTACATGAATTAAGAACAGCAGTAGAAGCCCTTAAAATGGGAAAGAGCCTGGACCTGACGGTATCAAGAATGAAATGTTGAAGGTGATCTGTGGAATTATACCCGATATTGTCTTACAGTTATATAACTCTGTTCTTGCAACCAGACACTACCCGTCACTATGGAAACAGTGTTTAATCTGACCTATTTATAAAAAAGGTCCAAATGACATACCCTCCAACTATAGGGCTATTTCTTTACAAAATACATTTAGTAAACTATTTGCTTCTATGATAAAAAACCGTATGTATTCGTTTTTGAAAGATTCAGATTTTTTCTACGAGGGTCAGTCTGGTTTCATCGATGGACGACAAACTACAGACAATGTATTCATGATTAAAAATATTGTCGATAAGTACTTTGTGCAGAAAAAAACGGGTTTTTACAGCGTTCGTCCACTTCAGACGAGCTTTTGATACGATTCCAAGGGAAAAATTATATTATAAATTGCATATGGCAGGCCTCCCCTTGGAACATATACAACTGGTTTCACACATGTATGAAAATACGATGGTGTCCATTAAGTTAACTGATGGTGAAACACAATTTTTTCCTAGTACTATTGGTCTGAAACAAGGATGCCCATTAAGTCCACTTCTGTTCAATATCTATATCAATGACTTTGAAGTGTGTATTAATAAGGACAAGCTATATGGAGTTAATATAGGAGACAGAAAAATAAGCTCACTGTTATTCGCTGACGATGTCATGCTGTTATCAGATTCTTCCTTTGGACTCCAACAACTGTTAAATAATCTTAATAGCTACTGTCTCAAATGGGAACTGGATGTAAATTTGGACAAAAGTATGGGAATGATTTTTAACAAAAAGGGTGAATCACTGGAACAAATGTTTAAATTTACATATGGTAGTAAAGACTTTCGCTTAGTTAACTGTGTAGAGTACCTGGGTATCATGATTAAAGCAAGTGGAGTGTTTTCTTATGCGGAAAAACACCTAGCTGACAAAGCACAAAAGGCCGCTTTCATGCTGAAACGCAGTTTTGTGTCAGACAGGAATAATCTGATAACTCCTGATGCAGCTCTCACTTTATTTGATTCTTATGTTAAGCCTGTGGTGCTCTATGGATGTGAAATATGGTCTCTTGCATCCTACAAAAATTTGAAAACAGGAAAGTAGTTTTGTGACCCACATACCCAAAATTTGATAAATATTCATGAATCAGAAAAGGTACAAACTGATTTTTGTAAATTCATCCTTGGAGTATCGAATAAAACTCATAACTTAGCATCTTTAGCCGAGCTGGGAAGATACCCACTCTCTATCGACATGAAAATTAAAATAATAAAATATTGGTTAAGAATTACAAACCTGGAATCGGATAATATATTGTTAAAATCTTTAAATGACATTTCTTCCTTAGACGACGCAGGCCACACAGTGTGGCTGTCAGCCGTCAGGAAAATACTTGAGCACAACGGGTTCTCTTATGTGTGGAAAAACAAAGGCAAAGATATCATACCTGATGTGTTTCTGAAAAAATTGAGAATACGCCTGCCAGATCAACACAACCAACTGTTTCACTCATCTCTGTACAACGACAATGTAATAAATGGATCAGGTGCCAAACTTAGAACATATAAAAATTTCAAGGTAAATTATGTAAAAGAAAAATATTTAAGTTGCATCAGATCTTAGTATAGGAAAGCCCTTTCGAAACTACGGCTAAGTAGCCATGCATTGCGCATTGAAGTTGGTAGATATAAACACGAATTAGTTGAAGACGAAATATGTGAATTTTGTGATTCTGGCCAAATTGAGTCAGAAGAACATTTTTTACTTCACTGTTCGTTGTACAGAGATGAGAGAAACGACCTTATATCAGCTTTATCCGTCTCAGCTCTGGAATTATCCCTAAGTCTATTTTTCCCCTGACTGCGAGGTGGCGGTGCCAGTCGGCAAGTGTGTATACAATATGTTCAAGAAAAGAAAGAAAAAATCATTAGATAGGTAGTAGGATTTTAGTTGTGTGTACATAATTTTAACAAATTTTGTTTCTTCAATTGCATTTTATTTGTATATATTTTATTGTACATAATTTTGTATGCTGTAAACCCACAATGGGTACAAATAAAGCAATAAAGTATCAACATTAAAGTATCTATAAAGCTAACATCCAGGTGTTGTTTCTTATTTCAATTATAACGAATTGACGAGCTGGGAATTATTTGGCAAAATTCCACCCGTGTTTTTGTGACATTTTTATCTGTTAAATGCCGTTCACGAAATTTGAAATACCAAAATGTTTTTTTTTTAGACTGAAAAATGCTATTCTGAAAAATGGGAGGAAATTTATAACTGTGGTCAGTAGCCTACAGTAACAACTGTTGTATAAACAAACAAACAGTGGTGAATCGGGTATGCGTCACGTTTTTATAATATTTCTTGAAAACCTCTTAATGAATAACGTTTATTCTTGAAGCTTTTAAATCTGCATGTATTAAACTAAAAAGAAACGATACAGCGATTTTTTTAAATGCATTCATTATCTCGTGATACAATAATAATTGTCCGGCAGAAGTTTGGGTTCACCTGACATTATTGTCTATAGTTTTTGTCACCCTTGAGCATGTTAAAACATTGATGTTCATTCATTTAGCCCTCCCCCAACCCCCATATTTGCTTTTTTCCAGCACGCACTCGCAATGTATTTGAAAATAGTTATTCAAATTAATAATTGGATGACCTCTTACATCAAAATAGATGGCACAAAAATATCTGTTCGATACTGTGACCTTGAAATGACCTTCACCATCTGTTAATTGTTCTTTTAATTAAAGCGTGTGTGTCAACACACACTTTTCTGTTTTTCTAGGAATTCTTTCTTTCTTTCCTTCTGTCTTTGTTTGTTTGTTTCTTTCTTTCTTTCTTTACAGGCTAATTTGTCCGACATTTCATTTGAAAAGTTTTATATGTAGAAACTCCAAACTTGGCACAATTAAAATTCTATGGATAAAGTGTGGCCTTTTTATAATGAGAGGTCATGCTTTTCAAAATTATGCAAATCAGGGCTAATTAAAGTTTTAAATCTAGAATATCTTATATATTATAGAAGATGTGGTTCCGAGTGTATAGGAGTTCGATCATAGCAAGGTAAAGGTCATCTCAAACGTCAAAGTCATGTCAAGGTCAAAGGTCAATTTTAAGCCCAAATTTCATTTTTGAGGTCAAAGGTCATTTCAAGGTCAAAGGCCACTTTCGATGGTGGCTTTCTTCTAGCCATAACTTGATCAATTTTTATCCAATTTTCATCATGTTGGGCTCAAATTGTAGCTATTGTAACCCTGCACATTTTTTAAATTTACATGTGACCTTTAAAGTTCAAAGGTTAAAGTCACGTGGACCTTTGAAAGTTTCATCCAGTCATAACTTAGCCAATCTCCATCCAATTCTAATCATGTTGGACTCAAATTGCAGGTATTGCTACACTGGACATTTTTATAAGAACATGTTACCTCAAAAAGGCAATGGTCAAGGTCATTCGGCCCTTTGAAAGTTTTATCTTGCCATAACTTGGTCAATTTGCATCTGATTTGGTTCATGTTTGGCTTAAGTTGTGGGTATTGTAAAACTGTGCAATTTACATGTGACCTGTAAAGGTCAAAGGTCAAAGGTCAAGGCTATTTGGACTTTGAAATTTGCATCCAGCCATAAGCTTAATGGAATGTGAAGTACCAAAGGATAAAAGTTGTAGCAATTTGAATGATGCTAAATAGCACCATTAGAAATTTTAAATCTTGAATAACACCAAAGCTGTTATAGATATAGATACCGTTCCAACTTCGGCTGCTGTGTTATGGAGTAGATGTATATAGCCATACCAATATGCTTTGAAGACACACACACTGATTTGCTATGCAGCAAATCATCATTCCTGGTTTGACACTATTTGGTTTCTCTTGTTTTTGTACATGTATTTGCTATAGATGTGTGTGGTATAGATGTGTGTGGTAAAGATGTAAAACAATTGGCCCATGTAGTATTATCCTGGAAATTCTCTTTGAGCTTGACCTTGGTCATGACTTTGATAGGCCTTCAGTCTTCCAAAGTTGTTTTCCAGGCACTTGCGAATAATCATAATATGGCAAATCATGTTTGATTTGTTTGCAGATGAAAAGGTAGTGGCTGACAAATAAGTTTTGTTTTTCTTACAGGCAAGCAGTTGCAGAAGTTGATAAAGCAATCAGTGTTGTAAACATGCACCATATAGGTTTATAGTACTGTCGAACTATTTTTTACCCTCGACATATAAAGTGCTGAAGGGTGTTGTCGAAAAAAACGAAAATATGATAATGCTAAAAAATATAATTTCGAAATTGGTGCGTAGACCTCCTTTTGTCAACTCAGGAATTATTATCAAGAGCAATTAAAAAATGCCGAAGATGAATATAATAATAAACTGCGTGCAAACTTAAATAATTCGGCCCAGAGAAACAAATGCTGGTGGCGCACCGTTAAGCACTTCTTAAACCGAAATAATTTAACCACTGTACCATCTTTGTTACATGATGGTAAAGTTATATCGGAGAGTGTGTCCAAAGCTGAAACTTTTAAGACGTTTTTTCTTCAGCAATGTGACGTTGTTTCCTCTACAGCTTTTCTGCTTGAAATCGTCGATCCTCCACTTGTCAACCTTAATTCATTAGTTATTGAAGAATCTGAAGTTCTTGACACTCTTTCAAGTCTTGATACTTCGAAAGTTTCTGGTCCTGATGGTATTAGTGCCAAGCTTTTGCAGAAAGCAGCACCTGCCATCTCAGCTCCACTTACAAAATTATTCAATACTTCTTTAATAAAGAAGCAATTCCCTTCTGAATGGAAAAATGCAAACGTTTCTCCACTCCGTAACAAAGGTTCTTAAAATCTATGCTACAATTACAGACCGGTGTCTCTACTCAGTTGCACAGGGAAAGTGTTTGAAAAAATAGTATTCAAACATGTATTTAATTTCTTCTCACCAATCTGGTTTTATCCCGGGTGACTCAACTATTAACCAACTGCTTCTTCTTTACCATGAGCTTTGTCTTGCTGTTGACCCAACAAAAGGAAGTCCGCATAATATTTCTAGACATTAGCAAAGCTTTCGATAAAGTTTAGCATACTAGTTTTTCATTTAGATTAATGAAAGCTGGTGTTTCTGGAAATCTTCTTGATTGGTTTTCGGACTATCTGAGCAACCGCTACCAACGTGTTGTAATTGAAGGTCTGTCGTCCAACTGGGGCAAGATCAACGCTGGTGTTTCTTAAGGTTCAGTGTTAGGTCCACTGATGTTCATAATCTATATAAATGATATTGTGGACCTTGTCCGGTCTAATATCAGAATGTTTGCTGATGACACTTCCCTTTACCTGACAGTTGATGACCCAATCACTGCAGCCAATATTTTAAACTTGGACCTACAAGATATTGATCAGTGGTCTAACGATTGGCTTCTACCAGTGACGGTCGAACATGCACAACTCGGCAACAATTTGACCTTCAACATTTTAGAGCGCGCACAGACCTGTTTGATAAATCTTTTTTCACTTCAACTGTTAGGCTATGGAACCAACTGCCTCTTGACACTCGCAATTCGGCCTCCATCCATATATTCAAATCGAAAGTAGCCAAACAAATAATAAGACCTATTAATTTTTCAGAATTATACAACCTAGGGAATAGATTTCTAGCTGTTCAACACACTCGCTTCCTTTTAGACGCTAGCCCTTTAAATTTTCATCTTTTTAAAATTGGTGTAAAAGATTCACCCAGATGTTCGTGTGGTGCACCTAATGAGGATGCATTCTCATGTCAAAAATACACTGTACCACGATCTCACCTTCATGCCAAAATTATATGTCTTGCTCCATTTACTATGCAAACACTGTTATACGGCTCGCCTGACTGCTCGCTCTCTCAAAATACCGAAATTTTCTTGGCTGTTCAGATTTTATCTCAGCGACTAGTCGCTTCAAACCAGTGGGGATTGGCTAATTTATTTATAGAACATCTTATCTTTTCTTCGTGGCTGGCCGCGGCGCCGGGCCTCCCCTCGCTTGGGCAAGGGTTCTCTCCGGCCACCTCCCGGTATATGACAGTGGGGGCCGTGCTGGTGTCTGTGCACGTGGGCAAATATCTCCTTTTGCAATTCCTCTTACCTACATCTCAAATTAACTTCACTACTGAGCTGTAATTTACTTCTCAACATATTTCGACATTCAGGTATGCCTGTCATCTACTTCTTATTATTTATTTAGTTATGAGTACTCTTTTCACCATATGGCCCCTCTGTCTGTCTTGTCCATGTCTCGGTCCTCTCTTTTGTGTTCTGTCTGTCAAGTATCGTCTTGTGTACTCGTCTTTTCCAGCGAGAGGGATTAAAATAGGGCATCACCCTCTTCCCAATTCTAACCAACTATATTATATATACCTCAAAAATATGTAATTTTGAGAATGAAATACGTTTAAACCAAGGGTGTCGTCGTCCCGTGGGTCGTCCGTCCGTCAGTCCGTCCGAATTGTCAACGTTACCACGATATCTAAAAAAGTATTCACTGTAGTTTTACGAAATTTTTGTCACAGAAGAACGTTATGATGGACCAAGTTTCTGTAGAACACCAGCTTCCCCTGATTATTTTTAATCTACTTATGAAAATGTTTATGTATTTATTTGAAGGCCGTCTGAGTGGCGTCAAACCTGACAACGGTACGGCGATATCTCAAAACATATCTAAAAAAATATTGACTGCAGCTTCTCTATATTTTTGCATCTTATAATGGACTAGCTTTCTGTTTAAAACCCGGGTCTTCTGATAATGTTTTACATTGTATGAAACTTTTAATGTATTTATTTAGAAGCCATTTGAGTGGCGTCAACCCTGACGATGTTACCGCGATATCTCAAAAGTATTGACAGCAGCTTTACAATTTTTTATCAGAGATGTATCTTATGATAGACCAAGTTCCTATTTAAAACAAGCTTCCTCTGATGATTTTTAAACTTTTTATGAAACTTTCTATGTATTTTTTGAAGGCTGTCTCAGTGGCGTCAACCTTAACACCGTCACTGCGATATATAAAAAATATTGACCACAGCTTTACTTTATTTTTGTCACAGATGCATCTTATGATGAAAAGATGTTCTTATTTAAAACCGCTTCCTCTTTGTATTTAATTTTTTTATATGAAACTTTAAAGTATTTATACTTAAGGCCATTTGGGTGGTGCACAAGGGGAGGACGTTAGCATAATATCTCAACAAGGATCCATCGCAGCTTCACCATCTTTTTTTTTTTTTTTTTTTTTTTAATAGTGGACCACATTCCTAGTAAACAACAGCTTCCTCTAATTATTTTTAAACCCCTTATGAAACTTTTGAAGTGTATATTTGATGGGCGTCTAAGTGACGGTATACAGTACAGTGGTCTCTGTCACCAGAACTTGCCCCCAAGAACACATCCAAGTGTGGTCCTTCATTTCATAGACAACAATATGGAAATTGTATGTTAAGAACTCTGCTGCAAAGTCTCCAAAAATGCAGAATTGAGGATAAAAAGGATGTGGGCGCGGACGGTAATCCATTCTTTGAACGCTATTTTAATGAGCTAATCATGGCTTGAATTTTTGGTAGTCATGTAACATGGTCGCTTTAGAAATGAGAAAGACTGATACTGAATCTAAATTTTTTCTGCAACTTAACTTTTTGTATTTTTTTAGGAATTCTACACAAAAGAAAAAAAGTATTTTCAAATATAGATGTGTATTTTGGATTTTAGTATTTATTGTGAGCACACCTTGGTCTCTTCGAAAATATTCTGTGACAATTCTAAAAGGGCTTTGTTAAATGCTTATAGTTGATCCTAAATAACACCATTTATTTTGCAGTATATATTCTGCTTTCCATTTTAGTGAGAGATAGACAAGGTACCTTTTTCAGTTTAAGTTTTGATGAAATTCCTTAGCGGCCGTCCGTCAGACTTTTTACATTTTTCGATTGTAAAAAATCGTTACAGGTAATGTTTTGATTTTGAAAATGGATGTTCCGTGGGAGGTTCTCTACCAAGTTTGAGAAGGAGATCATGATGCAATATTTTCCTATTTTTGATGAGTATTTTTACTTTGTTTAATTAAAAAAAATAAATTTCTTCTCAAAAAATGCTCAGCCAATTGCCTTAATATTGCATACAGAATCACCTGAGGCTATGTAGTTCACAGTTTGAGCATTATGTGGCGCTGCGTGTTTTCCTATTTTGTATGAAATTTGCATGCTGAGGCCTTTTTTTGTCTTTATCTCCAGAAAGGCTATATAGAATTGTGCGATCTGTTTAAAACAACAACAACAAAAAAAAAAAAAAAAACAAAAAAAAAAAAAAAAAACAAAAAAAAAAAAAAAACAAAAAACCACCCAATGTCTCTTACTTTATGTATAGTGTACTTTGCTAATTGCTTCGATATTGAATAAATTGCTACCTTGGGTCATGTAGTTTACATTTTGGCCAACAAATGTCCATGAGATTTTAACTCCTTTGGTTTTATCGGCCAACGGGAATTTTATTGGTGTCATGTCAGTGCATGGGAGAATACGTCTACCCCCCCCCCCCCCCCCGGTTAGTCTTGCGGACCCAATAACTCTTATGGTAGAAATTCAGCGTACTGTCATTAAACTTTAACTGTAGAAGAATATTATTGGAAAATTGGGTGAGTTTGATTTTCAGCAACCTTGACATAGGTCAATAGGGGTCAAGAGATTTTTTTTCGCTTGTGGACAGAATAAGTTGTAAATAATGGAGCTACCAACAGGAAACTTATACTGATGGAGCATCTCATAAGAATGTTTATAGCGTTCGACATTCAGTGATATTGACTCATTATTAAGGCTACCAGGGGTCATTCTCTTTTTACCCTTGCAATTAAACTGGCCATGAGGGTCTTCAGGCTGATCCAATCGTGTTACATATATACAATATATATATATATATGGATTAGCAGACTCGTATTAAATTTTAGCAGTCTACTATATGACTAAAAATGATATGTATATGTTACTTTTTCACGTATTAAAGAAATATCAAACTTTTGAGCCATGTGTCGGTAAGTGCTGCCACTATACTAGCATACTGCAGCAACGCAGTGCATCAGTTGCAATATTGTAAAAACTGGTGCATGGAACGCTTTATTCTAAGGCACAAAGATGTTTCTGGGGCTAACATTCATCATATGTGTGAAGAGATGGCCAAGCAAAACTGTGTATCTTTTGACAGTGAATGTTAAGTAGAGTTCAAGCCTTTTTTCCGTTTGACTCCACAAGTCTTATATCTTGGTGAGTGTGGATCTTGGGCCCATGGCTACTACTAACTACTACCAGAAGTGTACATATGATGTTGATGATTTTGATCTTCAGTGACCTTGGAAGGCCAAACAGACACATTGACTTATATCTTTGCAATGGTGGATCCTGGGCCCATGGTTATCCTTGATCATCACTAGGAATGTTCCTGTGGGTTTTCTTTTGGTGTTCTAAATTTGGATTTTGAATGACCTTCAAAGCTCACACTGACATATTGGCCTACATCGTGGTAAGTATTGAACCTTCAGTCAACTATTGATAAGTACTAGTACAGTTCATGTATAGATTAGTTAAGTGTGCATTTGCAGTAGCAGATTCCAGTCAACAGAGTACAGAATCACAATGATTTTCCTGTTTTATGTTCTAACTCCAATATGCATTTTTTGAAGTTGTAAATGACCATCTAGGCTCTAATTTTGTAACACGTTTAAAGATTTTCTGACAATTTGAGGTCAGTCAGCTTGTATAGTGTTGGCACATGTATTCCTTGACCTTGGGGTCATGTGCTGGACAAGGTCACTTCAGGTACAGATGTTTGAACAGTTCCTACATACCCAATACCGTAGTTTTGTATTTTTTGCACATGTTTTTCTCTGACAGGCTTACATATTGTCTGGGGGGGGGGGGTAAACCGGGAAAGTATTAAAATGCTTAAGGGTGACAGGATGTCATCCGGCATTTTTCGGAAGTATATACCAAGGTCTCTCAAAATCAGCTAAAAACAACAAAAAAACAAAAAAAAAAAACAAAAAAAAAAAAAAAAAAAACAAAAACAAAAACAAAAACAAAAAAAAAAAAAAAAAAATTTATCGCTTTTGTACCCAATTTGGGTTCACAGCATCCAAAAGTCTGTACAATACAGTATCTACTAATAAATTGCAATTAAAGAAACAAACATAGTTAAAACGATACTCACATAAAATCCAATCATCTGTCCAATAACTTTCTGTTTCTTTTCTGAAACATATTATGTACACACTTGCCAACTGGCACCGTCATCTCGCAGTCAGGGGGAAAAAAGCTAAATGAGAATTCCTGTGTTGAGAGGGATAAAATTGAAATCAGATCATTTCTCTTATTGCTGTACAACGAACAGTAAATTAAAAATGTTCTTCGGATTCAATTTGGCCAGAGTCACAAAATTTGCATTTACTCTTTCTTTGACTAATTCGTGTTTATATGTGCCAACTTCACTACGCAATGCATGGCTGCTTAGGTGCCGCTTTTGAAGAGCTTTCCTATATCTAAAAGATTTGATGGAACTTAAATATATTTCTTTTACATAATATACCTTGAAATTTCTATATGTTCTAAGTGTGGTACCTGATCCATTTATTACATTGTCATTGCACAGAGATCACCGAACAGTTGGGCGTGTTGATCTTGTACGCGTATTCTCAATCTTTAGAAACACATCAGGTATGACATCTTTGCCTTTGTTTTTCCACACATTAAAGAATCCATTGTGCTCAAGTATTTTTCCTGACAACTGACAGCCACACAATGTCGCCTGCCACATCTAAGGAAGAAGTGTCATTTAAGGAACTTAGCAGTTATATTATCTGAGCCCAGGTTTGCAATTTTTAACCAGTATTTTGTTATTTTAAATATCATGACAATATAGAGTAGGTAACTTCCCAGCTCGGGTAAAGATGCTAAATTATGAGCTTTGTTGGATACTCCATGGATGAATTTACTAAAATCAGCTTGCACCTTTCCTGATTCATGAATATTTATGACATTTTGAGTATGTGGGTAGCAAAAGTCCCTTCCAGTTTTCAAGTTTTTCTAGGATGGAAGAGACCATGCTTCACCTCATAGAACGCCATTGGCTTAACATTAGAATCAAATAAAGTGAGAGCTACATCACGCGTTATCAAATTATTCCTGTCTGACAGAAAACTGCGTTTCAACATAGGACAGCCTTTTGTACTTTGTCAGCACGGTGTTTTCCCGCATAAGAACACACCCAACCTCCTTGAATCATGAACTGAGATACTCTACACAGCTATCTATACAAAAGTCCTTACCCATATTTTTTCCAGTGATTCACCCTATTTGTTAAAAGTCATTCCCATCCTTTTGTCCATATGAACATCCAGATCTCGTTTGAGACAGCAGCTGTTAGATTATTTTGCATTATTGTTGGAGTCCAAAGGAAAAATCTGACAACCGCATAAGATCGTCAGATAAAGATGTGAATAAACGTATTATTTTCACATCCATTTTTTAAAGCACATCGTGTGGTGAGAACAACCCATGAGTCATCAATGTATCAATTTTGAACATGGTCAATCCAGAGAACCTTTAATTTTATTTTCTTCTCTTCTATGTAATATATACCGCTATGTGTACGAAATGTATATATATATATATATATATATATATATATATATATATACATATATATATATATGTATGTATATATATATATATATATACATATATATATATATATATGTATGTATATATATATATATATATATATATATATATATATATATATATATATATATATATATCCCCACCAAAAGTGAGTTTTGACAGATGCGTGTCTTTTGCCCTTTTGAAACCCAACTTGTAAAAAATGTTGTTTCTATGGCGTGAGATCAATTATAGGGTGGACCGACTTCACCCCTGTCCGATTAGGCCCAGTAACTATGTTTCAAGTTACCAAATCGCTCGCACAATATAGGCCTAAAGTCACCAATAGGCCTACTTTTTTGGCAGACACAGTTTTTTTTTTGTATAGGGTCGACCATGTTGGATATTACTAAGAGTTTTCCTCTTGCTGCCTTTCATATTTTTCCCAGACTATACGCAGTCTGTCACATTGATTTAGCTTGAGCGATCATGACCTCCGCACTCAATGATACTAGGCCTACAGTTTCATATTTCTTTGTCAAAGATACAGTGCTAAAATTCCACTTTAACCAATTCACAAATTTTGGTACGCCATCGCATACATTTTCCATATATTCTCAAAAAAAAAAAAAAAAAAAAAAAAAAACGTCGTTTTTTCACATATCTATTTAGATTCATTATAATTTCAGCCAATCTCTACTCGAAATTTAAAGCTATGTACGCATTTATGTTTGTTTGACCATGCGCAGAACATAGCCTACACATGCAATCCTGCGCACATGTCCGATTGCTTCATGATCACATTGTCCTTGTGAATGGCATTTTAACCCCGGGGGGGGGGGGGGGAAGGTACTTCCTATACCTTGCTATACGGGTAGGCGCCGCGGAAAAGACCCCCTATTTTCGGTACTTGTCGCTCTCTAAGACCCCCCTTTTTCCTGCTTGTAGCTCTAAAAGACCGCCCTTTTTCGCTTGTCTCACCCAAAGACCCCTGTGTTTCTCAATTCCTGTCTCCAAATTGCCCCCAAATACACCAAATTTTATGTAAAATTTCATTTCTTTTTCAATACAAGCTCCAAAAGACCCCCCATTTTCACATTGGTTCCGCTCCCGGTGGGTCCGGGTTTTGTACCCTCGGTGGAGCCTACCCACCAAAAATTCCGGGGAGTACCCCCCCTCCCCCCGGGATTTTAACTGACCAGTCAATGCTGATTCTTTTTATTTCTAAAGGAAACTTGTTTTTCACCTTAGGCATGACAGCGGGGGAGGATAGAAGACCAATTTGATGAGCTGATTACGTTGGTTAGCCTTCACCGGGTTTGGTGAAACCTACCCAACAGCTGAAACAATGTCAACCATGCAAATCAAGTGCATGCTTCTTTTAATTTTTATTTTTATTTATTTATTTTTTTAAAAATTTTTGGTGACTCAATGATCAACTTTACCCGAAGTTTATTGATCGTAACAACCAACAGTCGGTACCTGCAGCGACTTGCAAACGACTAAGTGCCTAGTGGTTTCGTTGAGGAGGGGAAACTGACTGGACAACTTTGAATTTCACGCTCAGAGCGTTACTGGGAAAGTGTGAGGCAGGATAGGCCTAATTCCGGCTCTGTTCTTAGTATTCCTATTTGTATTCAAACTATTGTCATTTTTCTTCATTATTCAAGCACTTCAAACTCTTTGTGTGTCGGTTGCAGCACTGTAGAACTCGACCTCAGTTGCAACCACGACTTTGAGCGAACCTGAAAATAGGCCTATTAAGTTATTGACGCCTTATTGTGCAATGTAACTCGTGTCTGAAGAAACCGGATCAAAAAAAAAAAAAAAAAAAAAAAATGCACAGCCTACGATTCGATACCTGACAATAATGTCCCGCTGAAAACACTAGCCTAATCAAAGTACACATGTATTTCTGCGGTGTCCAGACAAGATATGATAGACCCAATCTTAGTTTTTAAGGGTCCGCCCCATGCCGAACCCTTTGTGTCATCGGGTCGTCCTCCGTCCGTATGTCCGTCCGGATGTGCACATTCTCGTTACCGCGATATCTACAAAATGCCTCCCTGTATTTTGCTCAAAATAGGCAGTATGCATATCTAGCATGCCAAGATTAACTGCTTAGATTTTGGTGTTACCATTACTGAATTTGAGCAATTTCAGCATTTTTTTTTTATGACAGACCCTTCAGACAACGCTTTGCGTTGAATGTATGTCTAGTTTGCTTATGATCTCTTCAACAATATAGGATACTTTAATCCTGTTAATGGACGGTGGGAATCTTTTCCAGTCGCTGTCCCACTTTGAGCGAACCTGAAGATTTTTTGCCTTCGCTAGGCCTATGATATAATATCTTTTGGACACAGGTGGTCCTGTCTCAGTGTCTGTGTGGCGGTCCTTTGATGATAATTGGGTGGGGTTTTGCATGGCATCTTGTAGCCTTTAATTCTTTTTTTTCTTCAGATCCATGAAAGTTTAGTAGCTTTTTTTTTCTTGTTCAGAACCACGCTTTCAAATCTGGGCTGTTCACAGCATAGGCCTAACCACCACCGGAACATGTCTGCATGTCGCAGGCTTCTGACCATTAAGCCTACCATGATTACGCAATAGGGCCTAGGACCATTCCGCGCATTGCTAAGCTAAGCCACCTGGTTGGCAACAGGCCGCATGACAGCACAGGCGCTCGTAACGTTCAACAGTCAAGCTTCCGTGCTAATATACGCGGGGGGGGGGGGGGGAGGAGTGGATCATCTTATTAGCACAAACATTTGACTGCACATATGAATACATAATATTTTATTGCAGATATGGCCCTATGTGGGTTATTGAACGCATAGATGTTCCAGGTCCCCCCTTCTTCATTCCATCCTCCTCTCCCCCCCTCGCCCCCCCCCCCCCCCCCCGCGATAAAGGCCTATTAGCACGGAGGCTTGACTGACTGAACGTTACGAGCGCCTGTGCATGACAGCCCCTGTCTGAAGGCAAACACGTACTAGGCCGTAGTTTGGTAAAGGTGGCTTTCTATTTTCTCATTTTTTGTGCCTTATTACCGAGTTTGTGCTTTCAAATTTTTTCCAAGTTTACACACGTATAGGTCCTATATCTTATCAAATAAAAAAATTTTAAAACCCTAAAACGCCCGAAAAATAGTCAAAATGGGTTCGACATTAGGGCCTTCCTTAAGTAATATCAAAGCTTCCGCGGGCTTTGACGCCTGGACCCCCAACAAAGGCTCCTGTGACCCACGCCTCTGAGGGTACCTCTCTTTTAAAAAAACTTCCACCCACCCCCCCCGTTGATTTTTCACTGACGTCAGAACATAAAATTAGGTCAAGCGAAACATCCAGAATATATATATATATATATGGCACTCGCACATAACCAGCTCCATTGAACTATTCTTTTTAGGAATTGGGATTTGGTCGAGTGGATATGTGCGTTTCCCATTTCAGCTAGGCGACTGGTGCCAAAGGTTGCAGGTTCGAGTCCCGCTCGTTGCGAATATATATATATATATATATATATATATATATATATATATATATATATATATATATATATATATATATATATATATATATATATATATATATGTATATCGTGTGGACGAAAAGCAAATGCAAGTCGTTTATAAAGTGGTTAACAAATGCAAGTGGTTAATAAAGTAGGGTACACGGATGCTGTTATAAAGGAAATCAGAGTTGTTTGAAAGTCACCTGCTCCCAGACGGTGTATTTGCTGCATTCAATTATTCATAGCTATGGCAACTGGAGGCTTTTAAATAGTGAAGTGTACATGTTTCTGGCTTCGTCTACCAGACAACGATAGCTGTACATGTAAGACCAGACTATGGTTTGTATTGACTGCGAAAATTTACGCGTCTGTTCTTGATTATATTTCCATCTGAATCACGTATCAAAAAGTCTTGAATGTCAAAATATTGTAATTTAGATGAAGTACCATCAACCTGAAGATTAGATTTTTCTACCTTATGTTTTGAGCATAATTTTGCTGCACGAAATATAAAACATCTTCAATAGTAATTGCAAGCCGTATAACGCAATCTTCCATCCGTGAGCTGCCAAAAACGGACGTAATACAAAGGATCTGTCAAACAATGACTGAACTCAATATCAAAGAAAAATATGTAATGTTTTGAATCAAACGAAACTTCAAGGATTCCTCAAATTTTGTGTAGAAATGTAGTGTGACAAATTAACAAGAGAAAAAAACACGAGGAGACAACCATATTACGTACAGGGAAGTGTATGTACGAACATACAAATATGTGTCGGTGTGCGTGCGTGATTGTGTGTGTGTGTGTGTTTCTTGATGCATAAACATGATATAACACATGCTGAAAAGAAATCAAATTAAATTAAATTGAAAATAACAGCCCTTATCCATTAAACTTGCCAATTAGTTCGTGAAATATGTTTCTAGCCAAAAAGCTTTGAATATCGCCCTATACTGGATTTGGCTCTTTGCTTTTGCCGTGGTCACTAGAATCACCCTAACCGAAGAGACAAGAGGATGAAAGTGTGGTCGCATAACCATTATCATAGTGAACACTTTCAAATTTTCGACCCCCCGTACAGCGATTTAAACAAGATGTGAGTAGCATCTCTTCACAGCCGAATATATCGGCGAAGTCCCTCATTAACTAAAAACGTTAACGAAGGCAATATCACTTAGGATGTGCCTATTCCAAACATCCACACATTATAGCGAGCTGCAGTATCGCCTGAATTCAATGTAGAAACATGGGCTTATTCTACATCTTTGCATAAGTCTTAAGACTTCTATTAATCACAACTGTTTTGTTGTTTCTGAAGCTAAGGGAGTGGATATACATTGTGTTAAAATCTCCAATTTTAATGAGTTTTGTTTCCTGTCAACACGTGATAAAGTTACAATTAGGCTCTAAATTAGTGCGCACGTCCATGTCTCCGGTACTAAACTGTTCATAGAAATACTGCTAATTTGTTTATATCTTCAGGAGATTGACCCCCAAAATTAGTAATTATTTGATTAAAAGGTCAACAGTTGGTGCCAGAGATATGTAGGTATGAAGTAGAATTAATTAGTTCGGGCTCCCCATTGTTTGTCAATGGGACTCGTATGTCAGCACGTTCCACTGACCACCATTTTGAATTTAAAAAGCTGTCAGAAAAGTTCTGCGACTTGTATTAGGATTGCAACTTCCGATTTAAATACATGCACAGGTATAGTTGAAAAATACTAGGCTTTGTGAACAACCCGCTCTAAGCTCACCTTGACCTTCAAGATAAAAGAAGTGCCACCGTGACAAAGGGGTACTCAGAAGCGTCTGTTTGTCATACGGGAGATGTGAATTTATTTCCCGCCAAATATCTGACCCGATAGCCAAGCAACGGTGAAAATCAACCGCCATGCTACGGGCGTACTGACGGAAGACCAAGGTTGTAACTTACATTTTTTGAAAAAGATACACAGCCCAAGCATGTGACAACTCGTTCTTGTACCAAGCTCAGCGTGTGTGCGTGGAATATGATTGTGACTTGTTAAACACTTATTTTTTCCACGTCGTTAGTTTGGTCTTGGTTTGACTAAAGCAACATATTTTGCCACGTTTGATTCAAGGACGTGCCCGCATACATGGGTGCTTCCTTTTTGAATGATACGGGCGGAAAAGCAGCACCACAGCTAATAAGAGTGTTTTGGATTTAAAAGCCACTGGCCGAGTGGTTTTAGAGCAGCGTTTTATGTTTTTTCCGAAAATTCGTCAAAAAAAAAAAAAAAAAAAAAAAAATGCCAGCACTAACTGAACGAAATTAGATTTAGGAGTGTGAAGAGGTGTCTCCATGCAATTTCAAAGCAATCGGCAAAGCGGTTTCGGAGTAGCAGATTTTAAAAGATTTAACAGAATCTTAAAAAAAAAAAAAAAAAAAAAAAAATCAGCAGAGTGCCACCTTTCGAGGGAACTCACCAATGACCTACCCAAGGTATGTCCTCACCAAGTTTGAAGTCAATCTATGGTAGGCCGTTTTGATATTTAGTCCTGTTTGGCAATACCACTATATCATTCAGCAATATCGCTGAATCATTGTGCGATATTGCCCAATCATTAAGCGGTATCTCTAAATATTTAGCGATATTGCCTCATGTTTAGTGATATAACTAAGTATTAAACGATATCGCTCAATCAATAAGAGATATCCCTCAATTATTTGGTGATCTGGCGAAATGATTTGATATAACTCAAATGATATAAGTGATATCGCTCAAGGATATAGGGATATTCCCAAGTCATTTGGAGATATTCCTAAATATGTAGGCCTATGATTTAGCCGTTTTGATATTCATAATCCTGTTTGGCGATATCACTAAATCAGAGGCATCTCTCGAACTGAGTTAGGAATATAACTAAATGATTCAGAGATGTCACCACATGAGGCCATTTAGTGGTAAAGCTAAATGATTCACAGATATCAATTAATGGTTTGGCGATTTCGCTGAATAATTTGGTGATATCGCGAAATGATTTAGCAATATCGCTTAACGAATGAGTGATATCGCCACAATGGTCTACATGTCAAAGTGGCTTGTAACATGAATCTGTCTGAAGATTTTGCTGAAGAAATCGAAGTCGTGAGTTACCATTGCAATCCCATTGACTGAAATAGCAATCAATAGGAATGTCGCGCTGGCCGATAAGCATCCAAGTTGAAAATCCTGATCAGGGATCCCGAGCAACATGATATAGTTAACATCTCTATTGGACCCTTCTACAAAGTCCAAAGATGGCTAATTTTCACCGAATTTCAGCAAAATCTGAGTGATGATTTTGGAAACAAGTCGCAATTAGCAAATATAAAAGCAAATAATAAATTATACCCCCCATAAAAAAAACAAAAAAAACAAAAAAACAAAAACACAAACAAAAAAAAAAAAAAAAACAAACAAAAAAAAAAAAAAAAAAAAAAAAAAAAAAAACCAAAAACCAAAAACAAACAAGAGGACTGTGACAGTCCTGTGCTCAGCTGACTAACTTACCCTACGACCTTGGAACTGAGGTTAAGGTCACTGACTCATTATGAATCTAACTTTCATAGAGGGCCATCCCCATATGCAAGATCAAAGTCACAATACAAATACTTCTTAGGTTATCACGCATCCAGTAAAATCCATGTTAGTGGCCATGTGACCTTGACAATGAGGTCAAGATCACTAATGTACAGTCTCAATCTTTCCTAAATAGAGGACCATCAACAAGTTCAACATTAAGGTCCTACTTTCCACAGTTCTCAAGTTACAAAATGAAAAGTAAACTTCATGTAAGTGTCTGGGTCCCAGTGACCTTGGGAATGAGGTTAAGGTCACCCATGTACTGTCTAAGTCTGGCCTTTGCTCAGGACAACCATCATGTTCAACATCAACGTCCAAGTTCAAATAGCTCTCAACTTGTCCGGTGAACAGTAAAATTTGAGCAAGTGGCCCTATGACCTTGGGAATGAGGTCAAAGTCACTCGTCTACTGTCTAAGTCTGGCTGTTATTAAGGACAACTAGCATGTGCAAAATGAATGTCCTACCTTTAATAGTTCTCAAGTTACCCTATGAACAGGGAATTTCATGCACCTCGCCTTGTGACCTTGGTAATGAGGGCAAGGTCACTCACCTACTGTACGTGGATCACCCTCATACCCAAAAGTGTCTTTATGCAATTTCAAAGCAATTGGCTGCGTATATACAAGGATAAAGACTTTTGAAGATATGGCCAAAAAAAATGAACAAAAAAATCATTTAAAAATCAAAATATCACTGGACTGTGACCATTTGAACAAACTTGGTAGATGCCCACCCAAGGAACACCCCCACCAAGTTTGAAGTGAATCTAGCTGATGGTTTCGCAGAAGAAGTAAAAAAATTGTCAATTAGTATTGCAAACCCTAATGACTTTGCAAGCCCCATCGACTTGTATGGTGATCAATAGGCATGTAAATCGAACAAGAAAAATTCTTTAAAAAAAACAAAATCACTTGACCGTGAACATTTGAATGAACTTGGTAGAAACCCACCCGAGACACAACCCCACCAAGTTTGAAGTGAATCTTGTTAACGGTTTTCAGATGAGGTAGAAAATGTAAACTACCATTGCAATTCCCATCGACTTACATAGTAAACAAGAGGAATGTATGCATTGACCAACAGGTACCCAAATTGAAAAAATTGTTAAAAATTAGGGATCCACAGCAATGCCACTTGGTGAACAGCCTTGTGTGACCCTTCCACAAGGTACATACCCACCAAGTTTCAGCACTATCTGACAGATGGTCTTAGAGAAGTCTAAAAAAGCCAAAACGCACAAAAATTCATAAAAAAAATAGAAAAA
This sequence comes from Hermodice carunculata, assembly GCA_964020975.1. Taxonomy (NCBI): domain Eukaryota; kingdom Metazoa; phylum Annelida; class Polychaeta; order Eunicida; family Amphinomidae; genus Hermodice; species Hermodice carunculata. Next base: position 39,451,845 of record OZ026618.1, read on the forward strand.
AGTCACAGCGCCACCTGCTGAACAACTTAAGGTCTGGGGGTCCTCAGAAGTGTCCCCATTCAATTTCAAAGTAATTGGCAACTGGGTTTCGGAGTAGAAGATTTTTTAAGATCCCTTCCCCCCCCCCCCCAAAAAAAAAACAATTCATTAAAATTCGAAAAATCACTGGACCATGACCATTTTAAAGAGCTTGGTAGAGACCTACCAAGACACATCCCCACCAAGTTTGAAGTGAATCTAGTTAACCGTTCTGGAGATGAGGTCGAAAATGTGAATTACTATTGCAATTCCCATTGACTTACATTGTAAACAATAGGAATATTGCACTGACCAACAGGTTCCCGAATTGAAAAATTCGTTAAAAATCAGGGATCCACAGCAATGCCACCTTGTGAACAACTTTGAGTGACCCTTGCACACAAAAAAGCAAAAACAAAAACAAAACAAACAACCCCCCCCCCCGAAAAACAAAAAAACAAAAACAAAAAAAAACAAAAAAAACAACATATCCACCGAGTTTTAGCACAATCTGAGAGATTGTTTTGGAGAAGTCGAAAATAGCAAAAACGTACAAAAATTCATGAAAAAAAAAAATAGAAAAAATTGCAGCGCCACCTGTTGAACAAATTAAGGTATGGGGGTCCCCAGAAGTGTCCCTTTACAATTTCAAAGTAAATGGCAACGCGGTTTCGGAGATTTTTTACGATCTTCCCCAAAAATTAACCAAAAAATTATTAAAAATCCAAGAATCACTGAACCGTCACCATTTAAACGAACCTGGTAGAAACCAACCAAACGTACATTTCCACCAAGTTTGAAGTCAATCTGGATGACGGTTTTGGAGAAGACGGCAAAAATGTGAGTTAGCATTAGAATGTCCATTGACTTACATTGTGATCAATAGGAAAGCTACATTGACCGACAAGTACCCGAATTGAAAAAAAAAAAAATGTTAAAAATCAGAATCCACAGCAGTGCCACCTAGTGCACAACTTTGTTTGACCCTTCTGCAAGGAACATATCCACCAAGTTTCAGCTTATTCTGAGTGACGGTTCTGGAGATGAAGTCAAAAATAGCTAAAACACACAAAAAAAATCATATTTTTTTTAATCGCAGCGCCCTCTGGTGAACAAATTAAGAACTATGTGTCCCTGTGGGATATCAAAGCAATTGGGTGAGCAGTTTTGGAGAAGATTATTTAAGATTTCCCCCCAAAATCAAAATGAACAAAAAAAAAAATAATAATTAAAAACCCCAAAAAGCACTGGGCCGTGACCACTTGAACAAAGTTGGTACAGACCCACCCAAGGTACATCCCCACCAAGTTTGAAGTGGATCTGGCCAACGGTTTTTGAGAAGAAGTCCAAAATGTGAATTGTGGATGGACAGACGACGACGACGACGACGACGACGACGACGACGACGACGGACAGACGGACGTTGGACCCTCACAAAAGCTCAGCTGACTGACTAGTCAGCTGAGCTAAAAAACAAACAAACAAACACCCCAAAAAACAAAAAAAAAAAACAAAAACAACAACAAAAAACAAAACAAAACCAAAAAAAAAAAAACGAAAAAAAGCCAAACAAAAACATAAACAAAACAAAAACCAAAAAAAACAAAAACCCAAAACGAAACGAAACAAAGCAACAAAAAAAAAAAAAAACCAAAAAAAAAAAAAAAAAAAAAAAAAAAAAAAAAAAAAAATCCCAAGCAGATCTCCAGGTACCTGGCAGTATACCCATGTAATGTGCAGTGATTTTTAAGTGGTTTTACAGATATTTGAAAGATTTTTGCAAAAATGAACAAAAAAACATCCCTCAGAAATTCTCAAAACATTGCTGGCCCTTGACCTGTGGAACAAATTTGGTAGAGACCTACTCAACGTAGATCCCCAACAAGTATGATAGGTGATCTAACAGACGGTTTAAAGTATAAATTGACACTGAAATTGTGGTCTTCAGCAGATTACCGCTCTTCTTTATCCTCAGATGTCTGAAACAAGTAAGCGAAAATGCATCTCCACCCAACGAAGAAGACTTTTTTTTTTTTTTTTACCAGATTGAGGACAATTTCGAAAACGAGTTTAAAATACCTTATATCAGTTAAATGAGTTGCAGGATACGTTTTCTCCGCTAAAGAATTTATTTAGTGTGTAAACTTAGTCGATGATTTTTATCTATGATGTTCAGAAGTAAAGGCGTCAGGAATATTTCTTCGGTGAATATGGCTCAAGGCTAAGAGGACGCTATATATAGCTTCACCTTATGTAAGCCGGTCCCTGTCGACTAGTTAAAGCTGGTATGGTTAACAATAAAAGTCACATTGGATCGATGAGCACAGCCTGAGGTGACTGCCAAGAAGAAAAGACATTGATGCCCGTGCCCCGGGACGTCCATTCAGATGGCACATAAATCTTCCTGCGTCTGCTGTTCCTTGCCAGTAGATGGCTGAGTGTGTTTGATGTTATAGCAACACCAAGGAATCCACTTGTCGGTGGCCTGTATTTGCACAAATTTAGTAAGGCAGAGTGGAACCTCTAATTAAGACCACCCCGGGAAGAGACCACTTCTACATTTGCGACTAACAATTCACGGTGCTGTTTTTGTTTCCCCTGACTAAATGTTATGACATAATAAGACTGGTCCTCTGTTATTACCACTTTTTTAGTCTCTTTAGTGGTTTTAATAGGGAGATCCACGATCTACTTCTCAGACCTATCACGAATCCAACCCAGACCAACAGTAAACACAAAACCCCGTTTTGTTAATGATATTTAGATATCATTGGCTGTACCATATCTCACTTGATGCTACTGCTCCTCCAGTTTTCAGCTGATGACAGCAGGACAAAACTCCTTTCCTTACCTAAACATAACATTGATAAAACAACAAAGTCACAACTTACGGTGTCTACATCATCCTTGACTGGATGCCTGAATGGCGACGTGCGATGAACGCGTGATCTGCAGACTGTAGATTCTGGCGCTGAATTCAGCACGAGCACTGGAGAATGGGATCCAGGTACCGTGCTGTGCAAGCCTAACTGCAACAGGAACAAGGAATGAAAATTGTCGCTGGTCCGCGCAGTCGCGATAATTTGGAAAATATATTAGGAAGGATCACATTTTCATTTTCTCCTGCATTCAATTTGCCGATCACAGAACTCCCAGTAACCTAAAATGGAGTCTCTATATAATTGCTGTCAAATGTATCAAGGACAATATAGCCACAGCGAGATCACCAAAATATTAAATCTTAATGCCTGGGACTGTCTGTGCATGACCTGAGAATAATATCACCAGCAAATTATGTGGTAATTTGAAGCGATGGTTTTATGAGTCCAGATTTACCCACATAGCATGAGTTCTTCCTTCGCATATTCGGGACCGCGGTCCATATATATCAATTTCCGTTCTACGGCAAACTAAAGGGGGGAAATTACCCTTGATTAATCAAAGAGAAATATCTTCCCACGGCACATTTTCTGCATTGGAAAGACAGCTCTGAATGTTGCACCGCAAAAGACGGTGGGAACTTAACTCCTTTGTGCTTTTATGAGACAGAGTTAACCAGTTCGTATGGAAACCCATTGTAAATACACCGTGGTTCGGAGCACTAAAACATTTCTCATACTGCGCATCCATCGAACTTGTGAACTAGTTGACGTTTTGTCGCTATCGACACTTGCCGTCCGGTCTTTTGTCTTGTTTCCCATTATATATTACCTAACACGTGTATCTCTCATGATTTGAACTCTACATCAAACAGTGAATTAGATACTGCAAGTTTGTCCGCTATCATTTGTGTACGTAACTGGCCTTTAGTACAAGTATGAGCTAAAACACAATTCATCGAAATCAATGTAAATTTATGGCTCATCGACTGTTAGAGTTAACCGTTGAACGATCATGTTAGGTGAGCTTGAGGCAACAGCTTGCTGGGGAATGTACTCAGCCGGTTATCGCCCTCTCTCTTTTCAATGAAAGTAAATGATGAAAGTAAAATAATAGAGAAAAACAAGGCAGACGACATTTTGCAAATTGATTTTCCTGTCACTGACAATAGGTTTTAGCGGATAAGAGTTAAAACGGATTGCAAATAACTGCCGTCTGTCTGGTCAAAGCTATTATCATATGCTAACAAAACTGAGGAGAATTCGCGACCAAAGCCCTGGGAATTCCACTGGATAACCGCATCCTTTCTCGCTGTCAAGATGTAAAATCAACACATTCAATCGCGCTGTCAACCACAGAAATTAACTGTGGACGGATCATGTCGGCATACATTCGAAGTGTCACATGCTTCATTTCAAGCTAAACGGTCGCATTACGCATGCGGCCGCTTTGAGTTATGATTGAGGAGAGAAAGGCTGTATTCCTGTGGATTATCCGCTCCAAATAAAACCAATATTATGTTCATGTCCATTTCAACGTAACTGTACACTTATATTGTGACATGGATCTTTAAAGTCGTCCATGGGTCATTGCAGGTTCACCGACGGAGCGAGGAGTACCCTTGACAGTGGCAGCCCTTGGGTTGAGGTCAAGGCTAATTCGAGGTCCTTGAATGCGCCTCAAATGGCTCCTGGACGAGCAGTAAAGCGCATTCCTTTATACTCCCAGGTCATTTGCTTAAGTTTTACCGAGGGTGCAAGTCTGATATTTTGTTATTGATATTTCCGTTGGCAACCAAATGAACACGATTGTATGAGCAACTAACTCCTGCTGCACAGTGGAGCAGGACATCACGGACCATACATGAAGGCTAAAAAATAAAGTCTTAATTTTCACCACTTTAGCAACTCAGAGAAAGGCATCGTCATAATTCATTTTACATATTTTTATGTCCTTTGCCGACCATAACCCAACGAAAGGAGACCACGATAGTCGGGATAATGAAAAGGAATGATCAACCGCCAAACTGTTTTGATGATTAGGCAGCCAGAATCCAAGTTTGATGTGACGACGATATTCTTAATCCTAGCTACATATTTGAATTATCTATGTTTTTACACATTTGAACCTGACCTGAGCGATTGCTGGTCCCTTCTGTACCTGCACAAAAAACATTCCCGAATACAAAGTTCAAAATTTAGTGCACACCAATCAATCAATCAATCAATCAATTAATCAATCGCTTCTTTAATTTCCGCAGGGACGTAGATTAATCCACGTCCCTGATTTGCGCAAGGCCTTGTCACTATGTCTTAGAATCAGTTCAGGTCAAACTTACTTAGCCACCCTTCTCCGACATGTCAAGTGACGAAGACACCGCAGTACTCTGGTCATTGTTGAGGCAGTTGATATTCCACAAAAACGGTCGAATAGGACGTACTCATATTCAAGCATATTTACTGCAGACCTGCAATGGTCCCCTCATATGTACCAGTTGTGTTACTCAACCATCCAGAATAATATTTTTTCTTCTGCCAAACAAATGGAATTTTCTGAATATATGTAGCATCTTGTATGTTTCTAAACTTAGTGAATGAGTTTTTTTAATGGTTTTTGTTCAATTGAGTTGTTACGTATGTCATAGAAGCTCTTTTTACTGTGCTTTATACATGGATCCTCCCTCCTTTCAATCAAGTTCCTTGCTGTAGCGCAGCCTAGATGGCAGCAAAGGGTCCCACTTGGTATGAATACGTCGTATTGTCCTGCTTGGCAGCGGCGCCAAGATGGCACAAAAATTGAGAAGATTCTTCAACAATAGCTATATGAAGAACATGCCGGTATTCAGGACATACTCAAGGGCGCAGCAGGAGGCGGATTGAAGGCTTCGAATGCCCCCCCCCCCCTGTCCATTTTCAGAAAACGTTCCAATTTGAAACAATAAAAGAAAAAGAAAGACAGAAAGAAAGAAAAATAAAACTAAATCAAAACATAGCTTTACTAAGTAGCATGACAAGACACCTCTTCATTATTACCGTGGTTGGTGTGATTGAGCCGAACACAGCAATAGGATCTTTGTATGTGTTTATAATAAATTGGTTCAAAATTTTGTTGGCCGCTAGGCTTTGTGTTACGGCTTTATAAAATTAGCCTAAGTGCATGACACAGACTTCGAGTTATGTTGGTCAGCAAAATGTTATAATAAAATAGCAGCCTTTATAGGCTCCTTCAAGTCTTATGTGCTTTATCTGTGGTTCCCTAGTTGTTTAGCATCTGGGTATAAAGTTAAGGAGGTCTAGCTTTGCAAAATTGTTTTACATTGCCATCAACCAGAAGATTGTCGGAGTTCAGTGTGAGAATAGTTTTTTTTTCGCCCTGAAGTTTTCACTGATAGATTTAATTTGCTGGATGCACAGTTGACTGAGGGATATTCAAATCCAAATTTACTGTTAAAGGCACCACAATTTACAATTTGACAAATGGAGGAAATAAATATAACACCGTTTCATAATGACAATTCGAGCTCTGCAATTTAAATTTTAATTACCACAGAACTGTGAAGACCTGAAATATCTGTGATTCAATTCTGAGTAAGTTTAGGATTCTACTTGAGAAAATATCAATTTATAAAAAAGGGTCAAACTAAATTTGAGTGAAAGGGTTACCTTTCTAATGTACACCAAAAAGCATAGTAATATGCTGTCCTCATCAATGACTCCACTTCTTTAATTAAAAGACAAAGCTGATGTTGGAAAATTTTAAATATCCATTTGGCCTGATGATGATGATGATGATGATGATGATGATGATGATGATGATGATGATGATGATGATGATTATAATGATGATGAGTAAGAGGAGGAGGACGACGACGAGGAGGAAGAGGAGGAGGTGATCATGCATTCAGGTTTTCTATGTCTGCTGTTTTCATCCATTTTTAGTAGAGGTTTTTCCCCAAATTTTTAATTTCGAAAACAGGACATAAACAATGTACATCAAATTATCATATTTAATACAAAATGTATTATTATTCCAATTAGTACCAATTTACACCATATATACTTCTAATATTTCCCTTAGAGACCCCCTTGACATAAAAACTAGATATACAGAATTGAAAAAGTAAGTTCTATACAAATCATAATTCAAAACTTTAAACAGTAAACTTAAATTGATCCCACTTTCTTCGACGGTTGTATATTTTTTCCTTTACTCACTGCAATATTTTCTTCGATTTGTTGATTGCTTTTTATATAGGCTTCAAAACTATGAACATTAGAAGCAAGTTCTTTGTATTTAAATAAATACATTTTTTTTGCCATGTACAAAAAATCAAGTTAAAAATAGGTGGTGAAGTGTTATTATAAAAAACCTCTTTTTTTCACACAAAAGTATCTTACATTAACCATGTCATTGCTGCAACGTCTATAAATTTGATTCCGATTTTTTTTTCACTAAATTCACATTCCCCCAAAATGTGTAAAGGTTTCTGTATGTGTTTTAAAAAATGCACATTTATCTGAGTCAACTAATTTTCCATTTATACAACCTATCATTTGTATAAAAACTCCTGTGTAAACACTTAAACTGAAATTCTGTTGTTTGGCTTGATGTTAAATGTTAAAAAATTGAAACCATTCTTCCTCTTGAATATCAATATTTAACTCATATTGCCATGTAATAATTAAGTGTGTTTGGCTTTTAACCTGTTTTTTCCAATAGAATAGGATAAACATATTTAGGAACGCTAGCCCAACTACTTATTTTCTTCAAATGACTTTCTCAAATTACATTTTCACTTCATCAATTATAGCAGCATTCAGTATTTGTTTCCAACCATTTGGAATGGCTGATAAAATACCATAATGCATTATAAAATCAAGACATAATCCATCTTTTCTATTGAAATTATCAACTAATAAAAAACTGCCATCATTTCTTAACAGATTATGAATATATTTTACTCCTTTTTGATATTAGTTCCTATAAATTAGAGATGACTTTATGTTCTATTTTGAAATGAGAATTCATCCGAATTGTTTGTTTAAATTTTCCTTTTTTTGTACTTGGAACATGGGAATTATATTGGCACTAGCTTGCAATAACTTCCTTCCAAAAATCACTTTTAAGGTTCACAAAAACACAAGGTACGTCATTTACATTTAAGATGCAGTGCCACATATATCTATCTTGACATGCTAAATTTAAAAGTCCTTTTTTCCACAAAGCTGGTGAACCTGAAAAATTTTTAATCCATGCAAATTTTAAGTAAGTAAGTAAGTAAGTAAGTTTATTCGGTACTATAAGGACTCAGGCCCATGGTTCATAGTGTATCACAGACATTTTCATTTGGAGTGACAAACAAATACATTAATCCATATAAAGCAAATTGTACATGTTCAATCGTTAACGGATTTCAATATGCGGTCTCTCTTTCTAAATGCCTAAAAAACAAATGTTGCTGTCTGACATATGACTGAAGGATTTTGAGTCATGTGAAATCTAAATTTTTCTCCATTAGAATATATGATATAATACGTTGGTAGAAACTGATTTCTCAAGTCTGTGAAACAGGAACATATCATTACAATGCACATTTTAAAGAAGTAAATTGAGTCTTTATGTGTGGAAACCATAATCCTGTTTTGCTTGTGTATAAATTCTGGTCAAATTCTTAATTTCTTCCAAAATCTCAGAGGAGTTTGTAACCGTCTTATCTTGTACCCATTGCTAATTGATAACTTTATTATTGTAATTTCTTTTTTTTTTTAGATTCAACAAATATTACGTTTTTTTCTCCCTCTTCATATCATATTATTTTGGGACGTAATTTTGATCCATTTCCTATATATTTAAATTCTGTTCTAGAACAACTTTCGCATTATCAAGTTCTGTCTATATGTCCAAAGAATTTATTGTCTCAGATGTTTTAATTTTTCCCCTAAGCGTTCAATTTTCTTTTTCCTTTCTCGTTTCTTTGTCCCTGAAATTTGCATAGTTTTTGCACGGATTTCCATTTTGATCATTTTCCAAACCATAATATCATTTTTATTTTGGTATTTTTCATAAATTTCTCCAATATATTGCTTAATTTTTTACACATAATCCAATTCTCACTGGAGAGAGCAATTAAATTTCCAAAATCCAGCTGCACGTTGACTTTCATTAAAATCTAAATTAAACTAACAGCTGAATTGTCAGATATAAATCCTAGTAAAATATCTGTTCCACTAATGAAACCGGTTAGACCGAATAAAATTAAAAAGAAGTCAAGATTACATTTTATGGGGGTCGGATGTTTCCTTCTCCACGTTGATCTGAAGATACCTGTTTTTTTCTTCAATCTCCATATACCCGTTTGATTTGACTCCTCCATCCACACTTGAAATTCCTGATTTTTAGTATTGGTCACCGCATTTCCTCATGGTCTTCTCCAATAATTCTATTATCATTATCTATATTTCCAATCTGTAATATATATATATTTATTTAAATATATTTCAGATGAATTTGTATTTCTTTCAAATATATTTGCCAAAGTTATTCTCTTTTCTTGAATGATTATGTCCAAAACAATGTAACGGCCTGACTCATCTTTCATTAGTTATTTCTGAATAATATATTTCCTTCTCTAGCATGATTAGTGCTATGAGAAAAAAAATGCTGTATACCCCCATTCTGCATACCATAGTTTTTCGATGTCCTCAGTCCCTTGTTCCTTTTGCAGTAGCAAATTGAATGTACATTCTTTTGAAGCCACATAAACTTTTTTTTTCTTTTCTGTGGGTCTCTTAGACCTCTTACACTGAATGACATATGCCTAATTTTTCCATTGTTTTTTTTTTCAGAGATAGGTGTGATTAATGCTAGTCCTGCTGTGAAAGTTATTGCATATATGAAACATATAGAAATGAACAAAGACAATACATAACATTTTACTATGAGACATAGATGTGGCCTCTGCCATAAACAAGTTCTTTAGATGGTTGCAAACTAAGAGAAAAGTGTAAATTCCGCCAGACCAGGACAAAAAAAAAAAACATAACAAACAGGGCAAAAACAATCAAAATCAAACATGAAGTCATATACATATGTATTACATATGTTATGCCAGCAAAAATAGTATAAACAAATGCAGGCAGGGAGCCACTAACAGAAGACCTTGCCATCCTTATTCCTGACACAAAATAGAGAGGCCTCACTAACAAAAAGGTACATACATGTATATCTAGCATTTCCATTTGCATTCCGAACCGCTGAGGTAGGTATAAGTTACCAAGGGGACTTGCCTTCCCTGAAACCTTGACACCAAAGAGCGACCATTCCACACAAAGCGTATAGCAAGTGTGAAGTATAATAAAGCTTGAGGCACATTACTAACGAATGCATTGTCTCACTGTAATAGAGAATGGCAATACAAACATAGGTTTGCCCTATTAATATCACCGGTAAGTCTGAACAGGTGAAAAACTGAATCCAGACATAAACTAACTAAGAGATAGAACTATACTGAAGTCCTATCCAAGAGATAGGACTATATAACGTTTTTGAACCTTATCATCGTATATCTGATATAATTTTAAAAATCATCATCTTCCTTGTGCATCCAATATATCCAGAGAAAAATATATGTCTTGTGTACAATACTGGCAAACAGTTTAAGATGTGGAAACAGAACATGTATCCCTTACACTAGTCTGGGGGTACATCACCAGGTATCGGGTCACACATCTGCTTTTTTAGTTGCCAATAAAAAGTACACATGAATCCGTTTTGATCGGCAGCATATACATGATAAAGTATATGGTCTGATGATATAAAATGTCAGGCGAAAAATAAATAAATATATTATCCATATTCATTGTCTTTCGTGTAACTAGTACCAAGAGAAAAATGTAAGCACATGCATACTTAATGCGAACATGATTATCACAGCAGTGCCTGCTGTTCTGGAATAAGAATATCCTTGCGCGAACTTATTTAGCTAAAACACAAGAAAATGGAACTACTATGGTTATGCAATTACTGCACCTGCGTTCACTACCTCTATACAGAGAGCACATTGATCAAGTAACCACCCTAATATAGGTCAAAGAGAATAAATCATGAGGCAAATCGATCCTTGGCCAAGAAGAAGAAGAAGAAGAAGAAGAAGAAGAAGAAGAAGAAGAAGAAGAAGAAGAAGAAGAAGAAGAAGAAGAAGAAGAAGAAGAAGAAGAAGAAGAAAAAAAAAGAAATTGCATTCTCAAGCCACTGTCATGCGTACATTAACCCAATATGTTTCTGTTTACAGAAAAAGTGGAAGAACAGTATTGTTACATTTTATAAAATAAAACACAAAAGTATATCTTCAAATATATATGCAGATATCTTCAAACGGCCTACATCGCGGTTTATAGATTGTCATAAAAAATATGTGATGGTAAACCAAACAAGACTGTACTATACATATTATATGTGTACAAATAGAATAACAACCATGTATTATTCCATATGTACAATAATTAACAAGCATTTACGTGAACATGACAACCTGTACAAGTTGTACCAAACATAAAGATGAGATCTGAATATGTATTCAAGATAAGTGTGACAACCTGTACAAGTTGTACCAAACATAATGATGAGATCTGAATATGTATTCAAGATAAGTGTGCATGAAGGAAGGAAGGAAGGAGAGGGGCAGGATGCATCCTAGGCAAGAGGCACGAGAGGAGTACTCAACCAGCTGAACTTCACCCTAAACAACCTCTCCACAACAGCACGTAGCAACGGCCTCTCCAAATCCCACTGCCACCAGGACGGGGTGACTGCTGCAGAGAGGCCTGGGCCTTTCCTACTTCCCCAAAGCAAGAGTGCCTCCATCCCCGATATAAACCTCTCCCTCCCCCCCCCCCCACAATACAAACATCCTGATACCAAGCTTGGTATCATATCTCGTATGTATGTGAAAACTGACACATAAATAAGCTCAAAAGTTTCAAGTAGTTGTACAGAAATACATATATTTGGTCTCAGACTTGTATAGTATGCTCATGTGCATGAGAATTATTGGTAAAATATGAAAACGCACAAGATACAACATGGTAGATAAGTGTCAGTCAACTGAATCAGTTTATCCCCACAATTATTAAAATCCTGAAAATATCTGACCCAATGCTGAATTGCTATTAACAAAAAAAATCACCAGATAACTCTTGCAACAGGGAAGAGTTATTATGGGAAAACACACAACTTAATACCATTCTTATAGTCTGTTTTCCTCTTTTTTTCCTTTGGTCCTTTTTTCTTTTCGTCTATGTTCTGTTAAGTGTCAGTTTAACTGAGATGATTGAGGAGGGAGTCAACGCTTTGTCTGTATCTGACCCTGTACACCTGATAATGTTGGTCCTTGAAGAAAATTTTGGAGCCCGAGGTACAAGAATCTTTCACTCTTGGATGGTTTTGCACACGATTGTACACCATATACATGTGCTTTCTTATCTGCTACTACTATGCCACTTCCTTGTTAGTGCTTTTGTGGCCCTCATCACTGACATATTCACATCTCGGTATCGAAATCGCACGATAAATGGCTTTGGATCTGTGTTATGGGCCCCACAATGTAACCTGTGTGCCACCTCTATATCTCCCTGGGCTCCAGTGATACGTTTAGCTGGCTCTTTATGAGATCAGCCACTTTATCCACAGTTTTCGTCTGGTTCCTGAAATAGGCCAAAGAAACGGGCACTGCACTTTTTTGAATACTGCTCATACTCCATAGCGTCTATTTTCACCCCATCAAGCTCTTTCTGTAGTTGTTTGTTTTCATCTTCAAGTGCGTTTACTCTCACTTTCACAGGTTCAGTACTGTCCTATGCATGAGACCTTTCTTTGGATCTTCAAACATCTTATTCATTTTTTCTCCAAAGCTTCCATTTTGATAGCAAGATCTTCTAAGTCACTAGATTCTCTTTCAAAAATGCTTAGTAACTGTTTGACTCTTTAAAACTCTACCTGTGGTGAGGAGTTGCTGCTGGTACTGCTGCCTCAGCTATGTCTCCCGTCACATTTCTTCCTTTTTTTTTACCTTTTCCAGACATGAAAAGGTAAAACAAAGTATTTACAGTCCACTATGTATCATTCTAAACGTTTGCACTTGACAGTGGGGCCAAGAAGTACAACTCCTTTGCAATATCCAACTGGAACACTTGGCACACATTCCCGCCCAGGTACACTATGGCTACCACTGCATGTAGCCTAGCTTGACCACATGTATCAGCTGGCGTCTAGCAAAGCATGGAACAGAGCTTGTAGCTAGTGTTTATATTTTCCCAATCAAGTCCCTATACTCACAGACAGATGTTGGTGAGTTTATAGATGTTGAAACAGCCAGCAACCATCCCAACACAGTAAAAATCCCACAAGCTGACGAAGTAGGAATCCACTCTGGATGGTGGTGACCTGGACCTTGTCCCAATTTTTAGTACAGTTCCGTGAGTGTAAGACAATAGTGACTGGTACCATGTAAATTGACTTAGTTTCAATGTGTTGTCATTTTCCCTGATGCCCCACACCACAATAATTCTAGCAGAAAATAATTTGATTAGCTCTGTATCTCCAGAACAGGAATGTCATTAGTTTGTTGTCAGTTTATGCACAATTAATACAAGTATTTAACATTTATCTACCTAAGCTTCGTTTTACAGTGTGTAAGGTCTTGCTTATCGTGCGAGTATCAATTCATAGTATACTGCTTCACAGTATGAATGCGCTGAATGAAAGACATGAACTGCTTAGGCCAAAACTGTTTTTATACCTTCTGATAATATGAATACTTCAAACATTATTCTCATGCTATAGTGTAAACAGAAAAATGGTGAAATAGTGGGTGAAAGCTTGCATGTCCAACTTATTAAAAGCGGGTAGATCTATTTTGACAAAAAGAAATATGAAAAAAATAAATTGTGCTTAATATTATTGTACATAGTTCATGGTTGTATTTTCAAAATGGACTTTCCTCTTCCATCTTTAATCTGGCTGTAAAACTGGGAGCAAATTCAGGGACCAGACAGCACAAATTAAAACTACTGCCAAGAGTGGTCTTTTGATTTTCAGCATCTGATGATTAGATTAAGGATTACAGGGGCCTAACTAATGCTTCTGAGACTTAAATTACTAAAATGACACAAGTATGGGTTACTAAAAGTACTGCAGTTCAACTGTTCCAATCTTAGGCTTTAAGCCTATATCTTTCATTTTTCCTAGTTAATAAAGTCATGCTCCCGGACCCCCCTAGCAAGGATTTACAGACTTTGGCTGCTTGCAGGTCCAACCCCCAATCCAAAATCCTGCCTGAGCCTCTGACATTGCAGGTAGAAAACAGGCAATGGCGTTCTTGTGAAGCGTGAATGACGACATGCCGGCAAACAGGAAACACTGCTTATAAGACAAGGGAATTACAGGCAGACAAACAAGTGCCAGCAAACTCCTAGGGGCACATCCAAACTGTTTTTCATAGTGCGTGAAGTAATATAAAAAGGGTTTGATCACGTTTGTTGACGTTGGGCCCTTGGCGGTATTACCCTGGGTCGGCAATCTTAGGCCAAGTAGGCCTAGTCCGTGCCTGACGTTAGGAGGGCAATACAGATCCGGCGGAATGTAATAATGAGTAGCCCAGCGTAAAATAACGTGATCCAGGCCCATTCCGTCATGGCACTTTCCTTTTGGATGTCTAAATGGGTCTATTTGTAGATATAAAAGACACGTGCAATTGACTGCTTCATTTTGAAAAAGCGCAGAAGATCACACGGGAATAGTGAAATAAGTGGCTGCTACTATCGTGCTGATAGGCCTAACAGACGCCTGAGAGTGAGAAACTGGTAGACCAAGCGTGACTTTTCCGATGTTCGGCTATTTTCACCTACAGTAAGCGTACAATGCGATTTTGCGTGAAATGAATAATGATATCCTACCCTGTAAAATTTATGAGAAGGCCTATGGTCATGTTTGTTTACAATCGACCACACTGCGTGATCACTACGCATACGAAAGCGGCGCGTAAATAGCCCGACATTGGCCTGGCTGGATTTTAACCGTAGGCAAATTAACATGGCAATAATAGGTGAGTCATTGTACAATAAGAAAAGTAAGCGATCGTCAGTCCTAGTCACCAGAAATACGCAAGTTGAGATCATGTAGGCCCTAACCCAACCGGAGACACCGGCAGACAGGTAGACGTAGCCATGCATACCAACAGATAAAATGTTAGGCCAGTATCTTGAAGATACGCCCTGCATTCTTGCAGTGCATTCATGAATACAAATTTATAAGTGCTATTCAAGTTAAAGTAATGTAAACTTAGCATAGAAGTCATACCATCATACATATAGAAATATATCACAGCATAGCATATTAAAGATTAAGAATTCAAGTGTTGCATAAAATATCACAACATAAAATTTAGGTCTGTCGTGGTGATGCACTGGCAAGCAAGGTCAAAAATAGGGTAGGGCTATAGGCAACCATATGTAATGAAAATGTCTAAAGGTTTTGTTTACATTTCCACAGCATTACTGCATAGCCATGGTGGTTTCCTTGAAACAGCGTGGCCCTGGTTGAAAGATCATATTGAGAAAGCGGCTGTCATGTGCCGTTATTTTGCAGTAAAGTCACCGCCAACACAGCATTTTATTTCAGCTTGTCTGGTGATGGTCCATAGGTGATCATTATCATAATACTTCGCTAGGTTCCAGTGTCTGTTCTCCGAGTTATCAGGGCAAAATGTCGCTAAAGTACTTTTAAAACACTAGTAACTATCGTAACCTTAATCTGTCCGCTCGGTTGTGTCTGAAGAAGTTATAATCGTTAGTTACAAATCGAAATGCGACACATACCTTGAGCAAGTCAGTTGGTAAGCACCATTTTGAACATGGTGCAAAGCATTGTGGTTCAGGCGCACTGAAATACATTTGATTTCAATATCAAAGTGAATTGCGGCCACATCATATATCATATCATTATTGATGCTCTAAAATATTTGCAAAATATGTACATTTGGTTTCATATATTATAAATCCCCGAAGACCATCCCAATACTATCCTCATTTCCAAACCGCCGCGTGCAGAATCCACAAGTTTGAAATTGGCAGCCAAGTTCATGGGTTAGTCCCGCTTGCGGCGGTGGGCCCCAGAATTGTAATATTGTATCAGACGGTGAAATCACCCCCAGGCTATGTATTAAGTAGCACCACTGGGCAGACGTGCCAAGTGCCCCGCTACGTCAAAGTTGGAGCTTAGTGGAGAAGATTGGCCCCTATAGTGGATACAGGGCCAAAAGTACCGGCTACATTTCCAAAAATATTCATCTGGGTCTGTCCCATCATTTGCTGCGATGTTGTACACCGATGCTTCTTGGCCGCTAGTTTTTATTTCCTTCCAACTGGTGCACTGTAATCTGCAAAATCTTGACATTGTTTTTTAAATTTTAATTTCTCCGACGTCTTCACCAATATGAAAGTAACTGTCTGGAGTCTCTTCAAACGTGGAAGTTACATACCTTAGCTTTTCTTTGATCACATTTGTAGTCTAGATGGCGCAAATATCATTAGCTGATTTTTATCGAAATTTTGATGTACTGCGTTTTGATCAGTAAAAGTACATATTAACATGGCAAATATAAAGTTACTGTTATCTTGGTTTTTTATACTTAGTGATACTGCTGTGTATTTAATAACTGTAAATTGTTTGTTTATACAAATGAATTAAGCAAAACCTCTTGTCCATACCTTCCCTTTTTGAAATTCTTTTTGTGTTATTCTGTTTATATCACTATTATTGGGTACCTTCGTCTATAAAACATATGATGAGGCACCAAAATATGTATCATAAGCTCACATATAGACGAATATATAAATCTGTTGATTTGTATTTGGTGCCTATGGTGGGAGTTATTGATTGTACATAACATTCGCAGTCTTGCGTTATTTGTTGGAATCAGGGACCCCTACGGAAATCTCTGAAAGATGAACATTAACCCTGTGTACACATTTCAATCTGGCAGTAAAGGATCCAAATGGCTTACACATGCCACACGGAAACCTGTGGAAGATGTGCATTGACCCTGTGCTCACATTTTAATCTGGCAATTTAAGTAATGAGGCTTCATATGGTCTACATATTTGTTTAGTAATCACGCATGGTTTTCCTTACAAAACTCCTCAAATAAAGAGCTGCGGAAGTCACCGCAGACTCCCCCCCCCCCCCCCCCGCGAGTTTTACTTCTATAATCACGGATTTAGATTCAGATTCAGTGCACAAGATCCGGAGGAAGAATTATGAAAGAACGACCTGTGTGACAAATTTTCAGTGTATGTCATGTGATACTTCGGCTGGACCAAGGTTGCTGACGCTCTGCAAACACTGCGAATAGTGATACGAATATTAGCATAAGCTTTAATACCTAGCCCCATTCGGCCAAGTTCTTGGTCACTGGTTTTAGCATTGCCAGATAAGATATACTCTAAATGTCTTCTGGTAGCAGCACAAAATGCTAGGCACTTCAAAACTGTATGATGGTTCCTCAATGGAAACCATTTGCACGATATTGCTGTGGGGAAAATTATATAAATGTGTGTTGCTAGGAACTTCTGTACCACTGCGTATTTGGTTATATATGTCTCTTACAGATGTCCTGCCCTGTCCATGATTTTTGTCGTGGCTTTTGTGTGCGCGCACGCGCGTGTGATGTGGTCTTTAAGTACTGTTTTGTCCATTGTACGTATTGTCTGTGTTCTTTATCTTTAGTACGTGTACAAGAAGGATTCACATATGCCTATGTCCTGCTTTCCATCTTTTTCTGAATAAAATATGCTGAAAACCAAAATAATTTATAAAACAAACAGAAGCCACATGGGGCAAACTTAGCAATAGCGTTATCTTTTTGGCTTGTGCTTATTCTCTTTCATCTGTGAAAAGTGTACGACATTCCAAGCGGTTTTTGTGAAGATAAATGCCACGTTGAATGACATGTCACCTCTACACATTTGTGCGAGGGTATGGTGAAAACAATTATCATGAACGACACAGTTCCATATTCTTATAATTGCGCACTGTTTTATGGATTTTAAGTTGCTTTATTAGCTTACGTCATGCGATCCAACACGATATTATGTCCAGTACACATACAAATTCACAAAGAGAAGGTACTCTAAATAGGAAGAACAAACATGTATAAAATGAAACCAGACACACAGAAAAAACACTTACACTGTTTAGATTACTGGAATGACTACTAGCTCTATGTGTATGAAGCTATAAACAGGGACGTGTTATAGATGGACTACCAACGGCGGGGCCCCCTTTGTACCATCTGTGTTGCCGCTGCTCAAGTGATCGGGTGTTTGAGCGAGCACCTTCAGTGCTGAACAAACACAACTCCACGGTCCGCGCTGGCCGCTGGCAGTCTCGTGGGCCAGGTCACCCGATGAAAGGCGAGAATAATCGCGTCACCGACTGAAATGTGCAAAATTTTTCACCGTGTTCCACATTTTAAAGTCAAAATTTAGCGTTACGCCGGACTCAGCTACAAGAAATGAAACCACCATCATGATCCTACCGGTATACACTATCCATCTAAAACTACATTTTTTATTGCTTATTACGGCGTAAGGAGTTATTACGCACGCAAGTTGTCTAACTTTGCATCATTTTGGACAGAAAAAATGCAAAAACTAGCCCTTTTATCGGCCAATTTCAACTAAAAACACATCGATGGACTCGCACGGTTCTGATTCAAGCGATGAGACTGGTTGCGCACCCATACAACTCTCCGTTTTTGAACTTGGTACAATAGTACACCCGATGTAAGCCTGATGTATGTAACCCGATATAACCGAACGCGGAAACATAGATTGAACAACAAACGGACTGAGCAGGGGGGATTAACTTGAGCGGCGCTAGTGAACACGCTTTGTAATCGTCGCGCCCAGTTGACCACTAAAGGGATTAGCGCTCCCGTTGGTAGTTCATCTATAACACGCCCCTGCTATAAACAATGATATAGTTGAAAGCTTTAGTTTAAGGGGCGGGGCGTGTCGTTATGAAATTAAACATTTAAATCATGATAGTTTTTCGTCGTTGGCCTCGGCAACATGATAGTACCCTGACGGCATGCTGCCGTTTGCTGTTGGGAGGGGGTTCAGTATTAGCCAATTGGACTGCTGGGTTCTAATGTCGTAACGACAAGAACATGCAAACAAGAGGCGCATGAAACAAATTATCTGGTTGCAATTGCTTTTACATGGATGCCTTCAAGTCAGCATGCTTGTACTGGCCCATGGAGCAACAAGCTCTACCGTACTGCCCTCGAAGGCATGACCAGAAAGAAAATCCGCGTGAAAGGGAATAAAGACCAACGTCTGTTTCTGCAGAATAAGATCTACTACTTGACGTACAGGTCGATCTTTCTAGCCAAGCGATTGATGATATGTATTCTTGACATATATATTTCGCTACAACAAATGTACCAAATGCCCATGAATCGTGAATGATAAATATGTCCATTGGTTGAAAAAAAATGATGACAAAACAATATCTGACCATGGATCATTGTTGACATGGTTTTGGGCGATATGGCAAATTGGTTTCCTGTGCTGAGCAAGGTGAAACGTTTTTGAAAGTATAGAGAAGGGGACTGAGAGACATTTGTAATACCAACTGTGGTCCTGAAATTAATGCAGTCATGATTCTTATTTTATGTTCATTTTTTTGCAAGCACACCACTTTGAAGCTAAATATTTTGTGTGATTAAACACACCAGAGTGGGCCACGAGGTCTTGCCAGGACAAATCACTGCACGCCATGCAATATCAGCTAAGCAATACGATCGTGGATGCCGCTCACGGCTTTATCATTCATCAGTCAAAAGCTAGCACAGTTTCTAATATCTATGTAGCCACGTTTCATCTATATCAACGGTCACCTGTGATCTTAGCCACATCCCGTTTCAAAGACCAGCCCATTGTTCAAAACAGCGTTGGCAATGGCAAAAACTGACAGACTCATCATCTGCCTCAGGCTGCTGTACACATGCTGTTACTTTGGCCCTCCAAGACACACAGTGTTAGTGCACAAAATAAAGCTCGCTTATCTCCTTCGAGGACTCCGGTGAACCTTTGCAGCCTATACGATCTCCCAAGTCGTTTTCCCCAAGAATGACTCTGAAGGAACACTTTGCCTACCCAACTTGTTGGAATTACTCTCAGTATAGGACTTAAAAGTGTTCTGTTCCACGGTAGAAAGGTCACGACTGAAGTTGCTGACAAATGGCCCACCGCCCTCCTAAATTCCATCGGCACTTTTTTGTATTATCCATACTTGACCACACTTGGCATCATGTTTATGACGGACGATTCAGGTATTGGAGATTTCGGACTATAATTATTTGTGAAAGTATAAGCAGACGCTCCTGCTGAGGCAGTAGTGCACGATCGATGAGACTGAAGCATTGAATGTGTCTGAGGAAAAAATGCATGTAGAAAGCCATGTCTTTTACCATTGTAAAGTAGAGACCGAAGGACATGTGAATGATATGTGAAATGCAGAGCCCATCCGGTTCCCTCAGTGTAACGTGTGGTCAGCTTGCCTTGGTGGCAAACCTTCGTATTTGCAACAGGCTGGGGACTGTTATTCAGTATTTTTTTCCTGTGTGTCGATGTTACGTGGTTAGGACCAAATTGTTGTCACTTCAGCATCTGCTTTACTAGAGCCAAAGACAAATAGTAATAAAATAATCCTAAGAAAAAGCTTGATTCTAAAATGCAGCTGGTATATGGTATGTGACATCTTTATCAGTTAATCTGAGGGATTACTGAGCGGAAGAAAACATATATGTTGCACAATCCCTCCAGAAACTCTATAAGCTTTCAAATTTCGTAGACCTTCTGTATCTAAGCACTGTTTCCTACAATGATCATGAAAATTGAAAAGAAAAATATACAGAAATCTGGGTATATGAAGTTTAAGCACCGTATACCTTACGGGGTGTGCTGTTCACCTTGCAATGTGTGAGAATCTTATTATCTGTTTTGGTCCGTGTGAAAACGACAAATAATAAAAGAAATTGAACTTCTGAATCATCAAAAGTAAAACTTGGGAATTGTTAAAGCAATTGCAAAACGCTGTATAGTATATCGTCTCCTCATTTTTTGGCGAAATAAAGAATTTTTGTCATGGTTTGAACCATTGAGAGATCTTTTTATGCCGTTAAATTATCTGGCAGTTTTTTCTTAAGAAACGTCTTTCACACGCTCTCTGCTTTCGTGTAGCCATTGATGATATGGCATATAATCAAGCTGAACGTATTTGCGTAAACATAGCATTCAATGTGTCACTGCAGACGCAGATTGGGAATTGAGGTAATTAAGCAAAGAAGCGTTTTAATTTCACCCAGCCACAACTAGTTGTTGTTCAGCGCCGTACGTGCTGAAGTCCCAAATAGTTAACTAAACGACAGATCCGTATCAATTAAATGCTCGCCCTTCAAGGACCTGTTCATTAATCCTACTAAACCTTGACTACTTAATCACTTCTGGTTTTACGACAAAGAAAGAGGCCACGTGATTGACGTGCAAATGTGTACATGTATGCTGGCGGAAGATGGACAAAAAGTACACCCGTGTGTGACCGTATGTTGAAAAATTAATGCCTAAATCTGTCCAAACTGAAATATGACACCTATAGGATACCAATAAAATTCAGAGAGAGTGAAATTGCAGTTATGTATCATGATTACAATAAATTCAAGAAAGAGCAAAGTAGGTTGACTTATAGATTGCTAGCAAGAATATCACAGCAATTCATGTCAGGTAGCCAATACAGCAGAGGCCAGTTCTAATTAATGAATGGCGTTACACCAGGTACCCTTATTAATCTCACATTACATATACCTTACACGGTCAATTCACCTCTCGAAATTTAAGGTATCTCATCAAAACACTCTGGATCCAATGATTGCGTACGTTTTGATCATTTGTACGGTCACATGATGGTGACCTCTCTTTAAAAACTTGGAACAACAGCAGTGGAACATGTAACTTTTCCCTTCCTTGTGGAATCCTCGTTATACTGAGAATAAGTACATATAATGACCAGACTATGATTGGACATTAAATTTTGGTTGTGCACCATATTGTGTCACAGCAGCCCTGAGACCCCCAACTTGGAGAGCCTCTGCCCTTTTGAGATTATTCGGCACCAGTAAGCACGGCGATAGAGCAAAGGTATTATCTGCATCCTGGTTTGCCTTTCAAGTACTCCGGATAAGACTTGTACAACCTCTAAGTATGCTAAAACCATCATGCAGACTGTGTGCGCAAAGATAGAGCCAAATCAGTTGTCTACAGCATAATTATCACGGTGGACTTTCTTAAAAGAGCGTGCATGTGCACATGGACCTCATGAAATTGCCTTCTTGTTGAGCTTGCGAGAGACATTATAATATATATGCAGGCTACCAGAAACAAAAAGTAAATATAAAAGTAGGAGGAGTGGTTTTAGCTGCGCAGACTCAGACATGGACATTTCTCGATTATACCCTCTGTGGATAACTGAATTGAGGCATTTATACATGCTTTCCGAGGTTTAGTGTACCTACTGCGACTTTGTCTGTGCAGACAACCTGTGGAACTATGATGTATTGAGCGCTGAGAAAAAATTGTTCAGCCTGAGACTGAGATTGACGTTCCGAATAATAATTTCACAGTGCACAGCTCTGAGTACTAGTAGTACAAAGTGATTATCACGTTTCACAAGTTTATTCCAGAATGAATCTTAAGTCCCAAATTACGAAAAGCTATGCGTATATTCTACATACTTTTGTTTATCGGTATACCTCCATATGAAACTCACGGTCGTTCAATTAAATAATAATACAACTCAGATTATATGCCGTTGATATTCCAAAATTTTCACAAGAGTATCATGCTGATGGGAAAGGGCGCAAGTCCCTTGGTCCAGCTTTTGAAATCTTTGAAGGGGATAATATTGGTACTCTATACGTTATGTATATTATGGTTGGTAATTCTACCACCGGACAGTTCATACTAAACAGGAGTTTCTGATTGCTCTACTGTCTGAATGGTTTTGTATATATAGGCGTATTTGGCAATTGGTCTTTAATCTCCTGGTGTGAGGAACAGTAAGCATGTGTTAGATAATTTAATACCCCCCCTCCCCAAAAAAGAAGGTCTTAAATGTCTATGTGGACCTGCCAGTTGAGTCCACCTTGGATGCTTGATCGTATTTGTGACCCTTCTGAAGTAGGTCTCCCAGCCTTTAACGCTTCCTCACGGCGAGGAATCTTTTATGTGTGAGATAAGCCTCATGCTTAAGACCTGTTGATCCCTCACCGTCAAACAGTACATCGAACTCAAACCGATGCTGCATGACTGCACACGTACAAGACCCTTTGGTACTGGTATTTTAGCACCTGGCTTTTACAGGCCAAATTAGTCATTCTAATGTATATTTATTTCTTCTGAAATCGCTGGCCTTTCCGATTGCTGTATTCTACAGTAACTGGCACTGAATCCGTTTTCGAGCATTAAAACGCTGAGCAACTGAGCCAAACGAGCCATTATTTCCCAAAGGAAAAGAACAAAATTAACTGCTAGCAATGATGTTGCTAGTCTGGCGACCACCACTTGTGGGGAACAAGACGACTTATTCGCACAAATGCACATTGCCAAAGATAGCGAGGTTTCATTTTTGTGGGAAAGGAATCAAGCACTGAAGATTCAAGTGTAGTTTGCTAGCAGTGTTACCGAGATCTTGAACAATGCTTTCAGGAAAGTCGTGAAAACTAGCTCACATTCATGACACATCCAGCCTATTAGGCGCCTATATGGTGGAGACCCACGAAATCTAGCTCTCTTTTACAAGAGAAGAGCGGATCACGATGCACTTGTAGGGTGATAATCATATTGAACAACACAAGCTGCTCTTTGCTGGAGAATCGCTACGGAGTTGTTGCAGGTAACGCTAGGTTGCAAAACATGTGCACCACACCACAGGGCCACTGGTACCGGACAGAAATAAGCATGTTTTGTTTGTTTGTTGGACACGTACAACCATCCAAAATTAGTATTGGTACCCATTGGTATCCATTGGTACTCTCTACTTCCTGTAAGAGATACCATCAGTTGTGTGTATTTTAGCAAATTGTTTTTTTACCCACAGAAATGGGAATAATTCTGCATTTATTACAACTAGTTCAGTGCTGTGGCCCATAACAATAACCGGCCTGACAGGAGCAAATTGCGCCATTCCAAACTTTCAAAACGTGAAACTTTTATTTTCTGGCCACATGGGACATTTATTAAAGAATGTGACAACGTTGTGCCCATCGAATAATTCAAAGGAATGGTAATAGTGATAGTACATTGGAAAATTGTGCAAAAAAGAAAAGAAGAAAACAGAGAAATAGAGAGAGAGAGAGAGAGTGAGAGAGAGAGAGAGAGAGAAAAGAGCAAAGCAGATATATCGACATTGTATAAGAAAGTGCGATGTGCATTGGACATCTTGACGAGCATGTTTTCAATGCATTGGGTGGGAGGCGCAGCCCTAGAATTCTACTAGGCCTAGTGGAATGAATTATGGGATTCAGCAGATCTCACAGCTGAGACTGAGTTTGTGAAAACAACCTGTTTCTCGTTCAATTAAGTGCTAAATTCAGTTTTTCATTTTAATGATTTACACACAGTGGCATTGTTCACAAATTCTGGGGATATAGTTGAAGACAAGGTTTTCAGTTTTTGGAGAAATAATACTGGTCTAAAGTCGGATTTTCAGATTGTTTTTTCAGGCACGCTTTATAAGGAAATCATAGGTTGCTATGCTGCATGGTCACCTAGCTTGGTGTGCTTGCAGGTTGGTTTTTCACACCTTTTTATTGGCTGAGAATTGCAGTTGCTAAGAAGGTGAATTATGATTGGCTGAGCAGTGCAGTTGCTAAGAGGGTGAATCCTTGCATTGGGATCAGACTCTGATAATCTGCTTGGTCAAGGTTGAAACGACTGCTGGGAATTGCAAAGAGCTAGGCACAGAATGCTATTGTTCATACCTGGGCTGCTTACAGGATGTTGCATACCTCTCACTAATCAGTACCGTTGACAGTACAAGAAAAATGACAAGGCAGTCTGTGTTTTTGTCATATTATATGTAAAAGAGGGGTAAATACAGAAGAAAGAGTATTTTTCAGTATTTTATTGTAGACATCGTGATTTGTCCCACAAGGGAAAGATGGTCACTACACTAGCACATGTGGACTGATACCAAGTGAGGGTGCCTATCTACATATGAAATTGAGACCAAATTGTTCTGCAATGCAAAGTTTATGAATCTTGTAGTTTCCCTCTCTAGATTGAGTGTCACAGTAGTAGACAACTCTGGTAGATTGTGTATATGTTCAAACTTCTGGATCTTCAGATTGATGCCAGTATGACACTGTGTTTGACTGTGTCACCTTTGAGGTTTGAGTATCAATACCCAGTTACAGGACTTGTATCTTTCCCAGGCACATATACTGGCAGAAAGGGTGATATATTTGGGTGAATATAATGGATAAATATGGTACAGAAATCTATATTTGACGAAACTTTGCATGTTGATAGGATATATCATGCCAGTAGAAAAAAAATGGACATACTCAGTGACCTTGACAGTCACTTTAGTGATCTGGATAGGTTATCTTTGGTCTTTGTTTTGTCTTTTGTTCACACTTATAACATGAAATCGGAAAAAGCAAAGAAAGCAAGTTGTGTAAAATATTGCGAAGAATGATTTGAAAGAAAATATCAAAAATAACTAAAAAACGAAAGAAGTGATGCAAGGAAATTTTGTAAACTCAAGTGAATTTTTGTTTGAAAACAATTTACTCTTTTAGCTGCATCCGGTGGTGGACATATTTTTATGAGGTAATATGCAACTTTCATGATATTTGGGAAAAAATACCTTTCGTATCCGGGATTTTCTGGATCAGGTAATTTTTGGTTAAATGCCAACTAATTGTTTTCATGGTTATCCTCAAACTTCATTGCTTTTAAATAAAATGGCCATTTTGAGTATATGTATCAATATCTCGCTGAAAATTCATAGTAAAAATCTGTTAATAGCTAAATAGAGTTGTGCAAGCCCATTGAAGGACAAATTTTATATATCTATTGCATATCGCATGATCTACCAAGTTTTACGAAGATTGACCTTAAACTTCAGAAGATAATGCCAAATGTTTTGTTAAGTCAACACAAATTGGGCATTTGACCCCATAGTGGTTCAAACAGAGCGACCTGTTGCTCCAAGGAACATATTATGAATGATTTATTGTGAGTGCAACACAGGATAGGGCAAATTGGAACGTTCCCTGCTTTGCACTGTAATATAGGAAATCCATGTAAAATTGACATTGATAATGGGTTTACTATCAAATGTTATGAATTGAGAGTATCATCCAGGTGTTGATAATTAGAGTAAGTGGAATGAAGCCATGTTGAGTTCTTTAGGTTAAAATCTTGGTTAAACAGAGACCCTTCAACAAAACCAAATGGCAGATGTATACCGTGACTTTGGAAGTCAGACCCGTTTTGTTTTTCTACTGTAGATTTTATTTATGTGTATTTACACACCCTCAATCTGACATTTGCTGTCTTAATTCCAAATTTGAAATCTGAAAAGAACAAGGAAAAAATATACACAGGGCCAAGTATATCAGAATCCCTTCTGTCCAAAAGTCCTGAGCCTTCTATTATTCTTTATATTTATTCACCGGAGTTGTGTCCCTTGCTGGGTAATATACGGGCAGACCAAGTGCAAAGTGTTGCCCAAATTCATAATGTAAAGACCAGATAGATTAAGAGAATGCATACATATACATTAATATATGGATTTAAACAATTATAATAATTGAAAAAAAAAATCCACTTGCTGAGAATTTATTATTGGCATACAGCATTTCCATTTCTGATTGCTTATAACGGCGACCATTTTAATTTATACTATTTATTTAAGGATACATTTTTTCGTGGCTTTTATATAATTACTCTAAATTAAACATGGAACTGGATGCAAAGTTGAATTTTCTAGGTTTTTAGTTAAGACGAATTGGTGTGTTTGAATTATTTCAGACATTGGTTTTTGCTTTGGACGCCATAGTTAATTTTGACAATGTCTCAGGGATGAACTCGATGAATTTTGCATGAGGATGATTGGGGTGTCTGTACCTATTTAAAAAATCAGCTTTCTACTATTTGTTAAGGTGTATGCCTAATACTTCTGGACTAAATGGGGCCATCTCTGAGAAGAATACCTGCTAAATTTGGGCAGACTTTCTCCTGGCACCAAATACTTCAATAGTCATGTTTGTATTAATGACACCTGTATTAGGGGACCCCTCTCTAGTGTCTATTAGGAGCAGTAATTTCAATATCACATGAAAAAAGTACCTGTCTAATGCGGCCAACCATTATTCTAACTATGGGACTGAGTTTCCAATTCTTCATCAATTATGCACATATTATCCTTCCTACTGAAAGACGAATGTGAATCCCCTGTCACAGGCTACTAAATTGATTGCTGAGGATTCTGCCATTAGCAGAGTAAGCACGTTATGACTTGGGATTCATCTGTAACGCCTGGATAAACATGTCAGTGTCGGGGAATAGTCAAGGCCTTTTGGTTACAGCTGGCTTTGTCAATTAGACATTCAAGCCCCTGAGATTAATCTGAAGTCGAAAAAAAGGTGAAGAGTATTGGACTGATCAAATAATCATGCTAATCTAAAATTTGTCACAAAAAATTTGGCATCTCACTTGCGCATTAGACAGGTTCTACTGTAATCATACATGTGTAAGAACATTTTATATCTCAAATTGCACTATGCTATTGCATTAAACATTTACAGGGTGTTTTTTCTTGTCGTTTCATGATTAATTAAGGTACATGTGCATTAGCAAATATGTGTATCTACAAGTGTTTATCTATGTTTTGTTGCATTTGGTACATACATACTCAAAAGGTTCTGAAAGAATGACACTTGGACAATAGGGACACCTTTGGGGCAGGGACACTGTTTCCTAGAACCAATGGTGTCCCTATTAGCCAGGTATCACTGTGATAGTACCTGGGTAATTTCTGAACCACTGAGTTGACAGCTTGTCAGGAGATCCTGAAGATTTATGGCTCCTCTGTAACCTAGAATGATGTGCCTATCACCCAGGACCTTGGCATGTCTGGAGGTTTAGACGGTTCCTAAATTGCACTGTATTATGGTTTTCAATGCTGTGAGAGTTTGATTGAATTTTGTGATTGGGAACAGCTTGTCCTGATCTGGATCTGTCGAAGCCTCAGTAGAGACATTAGAAATGATGGGATATCTGCTTTCTAATCTGAGACAGTAGCCTGGATTAACTGTGCTGAATAATAATTCAACTACAAGTATTTTACTATTCTGAGGGCATTCGTCTCAAAATCTGTCTGCAAATAATAAATCCGCTTGACCTAAGAAGCTTACTAATGGGTCTGTCTGTTGTACAGTAGTTTGTGTGATCAGAACTGTCAGGGAAATATTTACTTGTGCCGCCTTCCTTTATGTATAAGATGGAGGTCGTTTCATTCTTGTTCAGATTGGCAATTGTATACAGAACATTAATTTACAAGATTGATATTACTGCCACAAATTATATTTGTGAGACAGAGTTTATTTGTTTACATGTGCGATAATGGGAAATGTATGAGGAATTGACGTCACACAGTGTGAGTAGGAAAAATTTGCTTGTGCCCGTCACAGTTTGGGTTTTTCCACTCGACATTATACCTCTTTATGATCATCTTTGGTGGAGTTGTTTAGGATCCATTAGAGCACCTGAACAGCAATATTCTGGATTGCAGGTCTTGGCACATGCGGAATATTTTGGTGACGAATTGCGGGTTGCTTATTTGAATTATCCACCACAGCACAAGTTAAGGACCATGTCCAAGTAGGGTCAGTCTGATGCAGGTCAGAGCAATGGCAGAAGTGGCCAGAGGGACAATAGCGAGCTCTTTGCTGCTGCCCTGTCATTTAGCATGTCAAACACCTTTTGCCAGTATTTCTGGGCCTCACAAGCACCCGTGGACTTCACCTCCATCTACAGGTGTGTCAACAACTGCATCCAGATTTCATTGGTAGCATGCTAACGCTGCCATTGAGGTTCCAAAGGTATTGATCAGTCTGCGTGGTGAGCAGTTCGTCAAAAAGCTCATCCATGAGGAAGTTTAAGCCACGGTAAGCTCACAATTGGAAAGTCAGCAACAGAAAATTGTTGAGCATGAGTTAAAAGTTCAGCAAACTGAGAAACAGCTTACAGATTCCAGTGCTAAGTATAAGTTTACAATTTAAGAGCTGGAAGACAAAATAAAGGAGCTAGAACAGGATCAACATGACCTTGCATAATATGGGCAACGCAATGCGCTATGTGCAGGGTCAGAAGAAGCAAAGGTTTATGGTGTGACACTGACAAAATAAAATCAGATGTGGCCAAGAAGCTTAACGTACAGGCAGATACAAGTGAAGTAGGTCAGTTACCTATAGTAAGCAAATGCCCTTCTGAGAAACCACGTGCCACTATTGTCATGTTTGTCGGCTACAACCCAAGAAACAAGTTTTACCTTGCAAGAAAAACAACTCAGGTTTCTTTATATCTGAATATCTGACCAAGATCCATGCAAATATAATGTACATTGCTTGTGAGTGAAAAAGAGATCAAAAATCCACTCCTCCTGCTCGAAAGACAGCCGTTTGTCTGTACGTGAATGTAACCATTGAGGGGTAGGCCCAGACCAAGGTCTTGTGATCCAAAATGTTCACAACACGTTGATCCCTACTGAGGCTGATTTGGTTCCTTACAGGCTGACTACTGCACTTTATAAATAAAAATATATCAAATAATCTTGTGCAGGATGATCTGAGGTGATGGTGGAAAAGAGTGTTATATATTGTATGTTTCCTTTCTGACCCCCTAATATTATACCTTTTACTAGGATCGATACTTATCAAGTCACAATGCTGTACTATTCTACAGTATTATTATAAGTTCCTTACAGCTTCAGTTTATTGTGTCATGTGCAACCTCTAAAGAGAAAAACTATGCCCTATCACTATTTAATAATACCTTATATCCTACCAGGGAAAATATGATTTAGCTTGTATGGGTGTATGGCTGCTATACTATCTTAAGGCTGGCGACAAACTCAGGGTTGGCATATGTATATATATATATATATGTATGTATTAAAAGTCATTCTGTAATGATTGTTCAGTTGATCTTCCAGCTTTCTCATCTGGATGCATTTAAAGAGGTATGATGCGGGATAAAGGTATTTCCAGGAAATTGTGAACTGTATTTATGTTTATGTATATGTTTCGTGGTTTTGACACCCTTTCTCCTCGAGCTAATTATTCTCCTCTAGTCATATTGCATGCTGTTCTCTTTTTCATTAGCCTAGAGTTTTGTATTGTTTCGCATCAGTTTCTTATGTTTAAACATAATTGTCATGCCAATGGTGTGTGCTTCAAGGACTTCCTGATGCCAACAGCTCATTAAATTTTATATGTTGGTGTAATAATTTCATTTTGAAGTGAACAGTTTACTAAATAGTTTGTCATGCAGTGAACATATTTTTTTTAGCTTTTCCTATTATGCAGATGATAAAGCTATCATCATCTATAGCTGCATCAGCTTATACTAATTATTATTTTTTGGCAATATTTTATATCTATATGTAACTGTTCTATTTAATATCATAATGTTGATCTGTATAGGCTTGTGTTTGTGGCCTCAAATCTATTGTTCAGGTTACAATCCATGACCCATGTGCTGCATAAACTTCATTGTGTTTTGTCAAGAAAACTACTTTCACGTAACACTGTTCCTGTCAAATAAACCAGTCAGATGGAGGGGTCCCATGGTATCTGAAAGAAGAGAAGAAAAATAGGTAAACAAAAGAGATTGTGTATCAAGACAGAGCATACATAGATAAATTAAGAAAAGTAGGGTAAAGAGTAGGCAGGGAATATAGGATAAAATGGAAAATGCAAGGTACCAGAGGGACTTAGAAAGCAGTGAATCAGAGCATGAGGACAATTAGTATTCATGTGCTAACTGCTTTAAAGGTTTAAACATTTTACAACCACAGCTAATTAAAACCACAACTATCTAAAAAAAACCACACACACACACACACATACGCACACAAACAAAAAAAAAAAAACAAAAAAAAAACAAAACAAAAGCAACCCCCCCAAAATTTAAAAAAAACACACACAAAAAAAGAAAAACAATCAAAAACAAAAAACAAAAAAAAAAAACAAAAAAACAAAAGCCAAACAAACAAACAAACAAACAAAAAACCACCAAGACATACGGATACCTTAGATTTGGGTTAATTATGGAAGACTATCACGCATTAAGTACTCCAAAAAAGCCAAATTTGTGGGAACATTCCAAATATAAACAAAACCATATTTTTCTAAGTAAACAAAAGAATATGCGACGACTTGACATGAACACAAAAACAGCACCTTTTTCTACTTTATCAATCAGCATAACAAAAAGCTCACATCATATATTAGCACAATGGCTACTTATTACTCAAGTGTGATCACTTCAGAGACCATTGGGGACGTATCCTCTCAGGAGAAAATGAAACAAACCTAAACATCCTAGTTCTTTAACTCATGTCCATCTCTCCCAATGAGGTGACAGGCAAAAAAAGATGTATCAAAATGTGGACAAACACTCCAATGACCAATTCAGTGGTTGGTTCTGGATTTTCCTTTGCAGCAAAACCTATCTCTATGGCATCTAACCTTGACTTGGTTGGTGTTGCTCCTGGTTAATTATTCATAAAGTTATGATGCCTCTTTCTTACAGACCAGGGCACTCCCGACCTTGGCCACAAATTATAACAAGGAGGCTGTGGACCTGACTACCTGGAGAGCTGGGTATTGTGGGTTACACTAGGGTCAGTGTCCATGTTCCCTTGTGCCTGGTCCACTGTAGGCTGTTCTACTTCACTGGTTTGATTACCTTGACCAGCACCATTTGTGCTTGGCTCATGTTCATTGTCGCCTGGGGTAATATCTCCAGGGATGTATGTTGGAACATGCAACTTGCCTTCTCACAATAGCTGTGTCCTGTCAGCTTTCTTGCCATTTATATTTTGTTTACATTCCCTAAATGGCTTATACTCAGTATTGTGTTTTTCCCAGATTGCTTCTGGGTAAAATAGTCTGATGTGTTCTCCTCGGACCACTTAAATATCTCCAGAGGACTGGTGCCTAATTTTCTATAATCCTGTAAAATGGTCACTATGGAGATTCAAACTTCGCTGTCTTCCCTGCTAGAGAGCTATAATTATAAAAAATGCACAGGATCAGACAGTATATATTTTAACTTTTTGGCTGTTTTTTGTCATAATAATGTTTCTTACACTCCCTTGCCTCCTTGATGTTGTCTTTTGCTTGTACATATGAATGATGGAGGCCTTCAACATGGTGGGTACATAATCCTCCCCAAGATACACAAGTCAGGGTTGCAACAAAGTGTCCATGGGGAGCACTGGATCTCTCCCACAGACCCGGAAAAATGGCATAACTAGCGAGCATTCTATACTGAGTTTCTGTACGCTATGATAGCATGAGGAACACACTTGTCCCAGATCCTTTCATCTTTTCTGCCAGTGCCTTTTTGCGTTCAAATAATTCATTACCCATTGGTACCTTTCAACCTTGTTGTTTCCACTTGGGTGATATAGCACTGTTGTGACACATGCCACATTTAGCTCACTGGTGAAAGGTCAATAATTGCATAGCAAGATTCCGTTCCCCTGTCCGAAAGTAAAATTGGCATGCATGAATGATGTGGAATAAAATCTTCCAGCAAGATTTTTGCTTCTGTTTCAGCACATTTGTCGGGTACAGAGTAGGCCTCCGGGTAATTAATAAAATTGTCAATTGGTGTGATCACATTGCCACTACTGAAAATAGTTGGAAAGGGGCAATAGGTGTCAATAGCTGCAATTTGGAAAGAAGTATTGGGCAAGGGATCTTCTAGCATTTCATATATTTTCTTTGTCAGTTTGCATGCATTACAGGTATGGCGCTGCTGAACATGCAGTAACACAATCCTGATGCCTGTTTTTCCAAGAATAGCATCTGCGCACTTTATCATACATTTTGTCTATACCCATTTGTCCCTCATGGTCATGATATCTTTCTTACACCAAAGGAATGAGCCAGACAGGGAGAACCACTTGTAATTTTGGGTTGGGGTCTAAGCACACACCGGGGTAGTGTGCTACAGCACTCTCCCGTCAATGGCAAATCCGTGAATAGATCTGCTTTCTTCACCTTTTTACTGTAAATCAGATAAACTTTTTTGCGGCATGCGTGTTCTGCCCTTGCAATTCTCTCAGCTTACTTTTTGGGGGAGAGTTACTATAGATTCAATTGGTTCCTCTGAATCTATGATGTTATGACCCTCTTGTTCCCCTTCCTCAGTATCTGCCATAGGCTAACTGAGATTTTTATTTGGTTCCCTTGTATTTTGTAACATCAAGTTCCCAATGTGCGACCAGCCTATTTGCAGCATTGTCACTGACAAACATTGATGTATCTCCAGACTCTTGATCTCTGGGGACCAGTCTACTCAAGAAGTCACCTTCATGTAGTCTACTTGGGCGGTAAAGGATAGTACAGTCATACTTTGATAGCATGATGGCCCACCTTTGAACCCGTGCATTTTTTTATTTTTTAGGAAACAATGACCAAATGAGTGCATCATCCATAAAAAACATTGAGCTTGGCACCAAGCAGGTAGTGATGTAGCTTTTGCACAGCAAAAGTGACAGACTATGCCGCCATTTCTATAAAATACCACTTTTGCTACCCTGGGAACAACTTGTGCGACAAATATGGTATAACTTTCTCACCTTAAGGGTGAGGCTGAAAATGGCGGAGATTGCAAAATCACTGGCATCTGTATGTAAATGTAATGGTCTGTCCAATTTTGCATGAAGTAAATTTAGACTTGTTAGAAAATGTTTCAAAGTGTCAAATGCATTCTGCTTTGCCCCCCCCCCCCCCATTTAAAATGGACTTTTGTGTTAATGCCATCATTGATTGGGCAATGTGACTGAAATTAGGGAACCTTATGTTAAAACTCTACCATCCCTACAAAAGCATGTACTCCACGAACATTTTTGAGAGCAGGCATCTTCTGCATTTTTTTATTTTATCTTGCTTATTGGTGGTGTAGTTTCTTCTTAAGACAATACATGTCCCCAAAAATTGACTTTCTTTTCAGCAAGGTGACATTTGGGCCCTTTCGACTTCATGTGCTCATGCAACCTCTCAATAACTTGTCGCACGTGAGCCATGTGTGAAACAAATTTTTTTGAATGGCAGGCTGAATCCTCCATAAAAGCAATTTAAAATTCATGTTGCATGCCTCAAAGACTTTATTCACAGTGTGTTGAAATTCAAAGACACGCCCATCAGTACAAAATTGTATTCAAACAGGAGCTTGTGGTAAATAAAAGCAGTGTTTTCTTTATCGTCTTCTTTGATAGGACATTGACTGTACCCCATAAACATGTCTACCATACTTTCGTAATTGGGTTCCTTGTCTTAGATCATTGTGTCTTCATATTTGGCTATGGGTAAATATTTTATGCACAACCTGGTTCAACTTTCTGTAATCACTAATGTGAGTTGTCAATTTAGCTTGGGCACAAACAAACAGTGGCTACTCCGAGGGTTCCCGGAGGGTCTAATAATGCCTGCTTTCAGCATTTTACTGTTTCTCCAGCTACACTCTTTGATTATATGGCATGTGATACATCGTTGTTATAGAAGTACATGCTCCTCTGTGTGAATGGGTATTATGAAATCTGGCCCTTCTCTAAGATCTAATATATCCAAAGCAAAACATCACTGTACTCTCTCAAAAAAGCTTCTAACCAAGTCTCTTCTTAGGGGGGGGGGTTAAAGGTCTTAATTTACTTGTCAGTAAGGATGCTTTTGTACTACTTTGCTTTACTTGTTAAGGTCACATGTTCATCCAATGATGTGTACTTTTGACCCTTTTTTCCACTCGAATGATCAACCAAATTTATATACCCATTGCTAAGTTGTTCAACATGGGTTTGTGCTATGTCGCACGTGATGGTAAATGAGCATAATGCTGTAGTTTTCTACTGTATTATTATAAGGTCCTTACGTCTTAAGTTCATTGTGTTATGTGACAACTCTTGAGAGAGACACTACCTTCTACTACTTTTCTTCATAATACCACCACATCCTACCAGGGAAAATATAATTTTGTTTGTATGGGTATATGACCTTTATACTCTCTTATGGCTGGCCACAAACTGAGGGTATATATGTATATATATATATATATATATATATATATATATATATATATATATATATATATATATATATATATATATATATATATATATATATAGTATGTAGTAAACTGTTGACTTCACACACTGTATATATATATATATATATATATATATATATAGTGTGTGTGAAGTTACCAGTTTACTACATAGTGCACAATGCACCTCACTAATTATTAATCTTTTTGCAATATATCATATCAATATGTAACTGTTCTATTTATCATAGTGTTGATTTGAATATCCTTGTGCAATACTCTTGCTGTTTATCTCAATTAATAAAACATACACTCCACAACTGGTTGTGATATTGTTATATTGTCTGAATGGCCAAGGTGTAAAAATACACAGCGCATGTATCTTGCACGACCCAACTCTGATCAGAAACCCCGGACAGGGATAGACATAGGATGTGCAAGTCACATGAAAGACAAAAACCATAAGGCTAATGCGAAAAAGCCATGTAAAGAAGAAGAATGTAGAAATGAGAATGACATAGAGAGCATATGTATGTATGTTCTAAATAAACAGATTCCAAACTGGTTCAGTGATGATGT
This sequence comes from Hermodice carunculata, assembly GCA_964020975.1. Taxonomy (NCBI): domain Eukaryota; kingdom Metazoa; phylum Annelida; class Polychaeta; order Eunicida; family Amphinomidae; genus Hermodice; species Hermodice carunculata. The sequence goes on from OZ026618.1 coordinate 39,487,781, forward strand.
GCGTTCCTAAAAACTACACATTGTTAAATATGTCTCAAAGTAAAGCTAGGATATGCATTATAGGTTTCAGTGAGAATGCAGTTAGCTATAGAGTCCAGTGTTTATGACCCTGTTAAATGGGCATATATAGTACATGAATGCAACAGTGCAACATCATGAGCTTGTAGTGTTGGAATCACCAACGCAAAATTATATGTATTTTGGATACTACATATTTCTCGTTGCTCAAATGTATAATGTTTTAGCAAAGTTTACATGACATAGAATGTATAATTCAGATATTTGTCTCCCAAATTATTTGAACTATCTCTGAACAAAAAACAAAAACACACACACACAAAAAAAATCCCATTCATCTGGAAGGAAGCTCACGTGACGCCCTTACACAAAAAGATGATGACAATCAGTGCACGAACTATCGCCCCATATCTCTTTTAAATGGTACAGGAAAAGTATTGGAAAAAAGTTGTTTTCAAACATATGTTGAATTATTTTCGAGACAATATGGTAATTTCTGCAAACCACTTACAATTAACCAATTACTTTTAATTTATCACGAATCATGTTCAGCTGTCAATCAGCAAAAATAAGTACGAATAATATTCTTGGATGTTAGCAAGGAATTTGAAAGAGTTTGGAATATGTACCTTGTATATCAGTTGGAAAAAAAGTGGCATTATGAATTACTTTTTGTTGTGGTATGGAGACTATATCTTCGATCGCAAGCAGTGTGTGGTTTTGAATGGACAATCGTCTAATTGGGTATAGAGAACTGCTGGTGTACCCCAAGGATCTGTTTTGGGTCCTCTCCTTTTCCCTGTTTATACTAAAGACATTACAATTGCTGTTAATTTATGCTGACGTAATATGCTTTGCTGACGGTACGTCTCCCTTGTCATCCAAGGACACCAATTAGAGATTGTACCCGATCATAAACATTTGGGCCTTTTTTAAATCCGATTTAAAATGTAACGTGTACATTAATTACATAGCTATCAAAGCAGCAACACAGTTGAACATTAAGAAGTGTTTGCAGCACATCCTAGATCGTGAAACCCTAGAAGTCATCTTCAAACCCTTTCTACGACCTGTTTTGGAATATAGTAATGTTGTGTGGGGTGGATGTGTGCAGGTTGATGGAGAACTATTGAAGGATCTACACCGAACTGTGGCTCATGTTGTAGCTGGACCTCTGAAAACCACCTCTAGTACTGAATTATATGACGAAATTGGTTGGGAGACCCTTTCCAAATGACGGGAGAGATCGAAATTGATAATCATGTACAAATGATTTCACAGGTTAATGCCCAACTATTTCTTGAATATTTTGTCAAATGCACCGGGTATTGATAAGAACCCACGTCACAACCTTAGACAATGCTACGACTTGCCTGAAATGCAAATATTTTAATACCGGAACGGTCCTGTTCAAAAAATACTTTTTTCATCTGCAACCAAGTTATGGACGCTGTTACCGTTAGCAACCCGAAATTTGCGGACTTTGGCACAGTTAAAATGGAACCTCTCTGGACCCCGTGTGCACCCCGTAAAATACCCTGAGCTTTGAATTATTGCCAAAAAGATATTTATCTGCCCTTCCCTACAGGTTTTGTAAGGGGCACTGTCAGTCAAACGAACAACTGTTTAAAATCGGCATCACATTATCACCAACTTGTAATTCTTATCACTTGTAACAGTTTATCTCTCTACATTATATGAATGAACGGGGCGTGTAGATATAGCGGGCACTAAAGCATGGCGAGTGTTTTGAACCACAGGGGAAACCAGCAGAATGGTTGTCACCATATTCTGGTCAATACGAACCCATTTATGCTGACCGGCAGAGTCACTGTCCACCGAAAATACTGATTAGGGTTAGAAGGGAACAAACAAAAATCGGCGCCCCCAAGCTGTTTTCCTGTTTCGAATGCCTTCTGCTGCCGGGCTCATATAATCTATACACCAAAAGAGTTGTTACAATCCACCTTCTCTATCCCAGCCTAAAAATTGAGTTGTCGGACGTATTTAATCCCCCTTAGACTACTTTATTCCTCGCAAAGCGTCTCGATTCCAAATGAGCCACTCTTCGTTGAACGGAAGTGACCCCTGCATACGGACTCAAATTTCTCCTTCGTTCTGATGGGCCGCCAGTGAATGAATTTGTATTTTCATTTACCAAATAGTTTACTTTAATCGCTAAATTGTTAAACGCGTGCGTAATAAAATGATAAAGTAGCGAAAATACAAATTTATTCACCGGCGGCCAATTGAAGTGAAGGAGAGATTTGAGTCCGTACGCGGCGGCCACTTCCGTTCAACGAAGAGTGGCTCATTTGGAGTCGAGACGCTTTGCGAGGAATAAAGTGGACCAAGTGGGTTAAAATATGTCCGACAACTCAATATTAGACAGGGATCGAGAGAATGTGATGAATCTTTAGGCATATAGATTGTATGCGTCCGGCAGCAGATGTTGTTTAAAACAGGAAAACAGCTTGGGGAGCGCCGATTTTTGTTTGTTCCCTTCTGACCCTAATCAGTATTTTCAGTGCACAGTGACTTTGCCGGTCAGTATAAATGGGTTCGTATTGACCAGACAGAATATGAGGACAACCATTATGCTGGTTGCCCCTGTGTTTTGAACAGATGTCAAAGGTCTCTAAAAGAAGAAATTCCTTGGAGAATAGTGCACATGGCCTGCTGTTAATTTTTCAAAATCACATGGGCCATATCCCATGGATTTTCAATTTAATAATATGGTACAAAGTTGGGGATATAAGACAAGTAACTCACTGCACAGCGCATGGTGTAAACATTGTTACAACTAAAATGTGACGCGCCTGCATCAGTGACGAAGTGCAATAACGTCCAGACAAAACCAAATATATCCTATGTATTTTGATTATACCTCACACGTGACGAATAACAAAAGCTAAGGCGAAGGTAAACAAACACGGGACACCAGGTTGGTGTTGAAAGTAGGCCCAGGTCATTTTGTGGCGATGAAGTCTCATTTTAATAGAATAAACAAAATCTTAATACATGGCTGGAGAGTGAGTCAGGGCTTCTACATTTCGCTCACGCGGGATAGTTGTTGGTATGAAAAAAAACTCGATCGTGACCAGCGTTCACTCGTGATTTATTTACCAGAAACGATCCCTCGTGAGAGACGGAAGAGTAATCCACTCTCAGCCATGTAAGATTCTATTCTTATATTATGATCTCTGCGTTGGAAAAGACTTGGATATGAATCACAGAATGGAACTCAAGTTAAAAAAGAGAATGAGTATCAACAGATTGAATCCTTCAGTTTTTTAAACAGCCATTGCAAATACATGAAGCACAGGCATAGGCCCACTGGGTTTTTAATAATCTTTTTTGTGCCTATTCCAACGTGTAAAATATTATACTATCCCACCACAAACATTTTACATATTCTATTTATCTCTCTCTTGTGTATTTAAATGTGAGTTACCCGTCCCAAAATATCTTCAAACTTTTATTATTTTTTTTGTTACGTCAGGACCTTTCCCTTTACTGATGAACCAGCGCTGCAAAAGTTTTTAGTGTCTCTGAAAAGTCTAAGAGTGTCTTAAAATGGTCCTAGAATGCCTAAGCTCTTTTCTTTGGTCTGAATCTCATGTTAAAGAATACTACTCTCTCTGTTTTGGACAGTGTCTGAAAAAAGATGAAGGTCGGTGATCTCCATGGACTGCGACTGGTAATACGTTCCGTCATGAAAAGCAAATTCATATGTCTATAAGCAGTAATTGTTCCAGGGTACGAGTTTAGTGCAATAACTCTTCAGATATTTGTAGCAATAAAGAGTCCGTTAAGTGTACATAGACGGATAGGGAGCTTTTATTGGTAATCCTAACCACACTGTATAAACCGTACACACAAAAATTCTAGACTGCGCGTCATATCGTTTGTTCACACGATTTCCGAAAAGCCACCCAAAAGGTTTGGCAACGGTTCATCATCCTACCATGAACAACCTTTTCTCTGCTTGTCAATCATCAAGTTACTCTGCGTTAACGGAGCCGCACAATATGCAACTTCTAGCTAGAAGTAGGGGTTTTTGAAAAACCATTTTAACTTTTCCCATGCCAATTTCGACAATGTCATTGTACCCTGAATTGGTATGACGAAATTAGATTCATATCCTTCATAAATCGACCCTTAATTCAGGTACCAGCATGCCCGATGTTCCCGAGAGACCTTAACTCTTTCAGTGCGAATGACGTCTTAGGTCGATCTACTTATAGACTAGTGGCCAACCCTAAAAAAGTGGCTTATTTAAGGATATACCCCTCCCTATGGTAGAACAAATAACAACCCATTTTTTATTTAAGATTGGCATATTCTGCATTGGATTATGATGGTTGTGGTCTATTAATTTGATGACAGGGGTATTTTATAGCCATATCATTGAAAATAGTAGTCATCACTTTTACTATCATTCCATACAAGACACTACTGAGCATAACTTCAAAAATACATTCAAGAAACATACCAAATATGGCTCATAGTATCTGAAATAATATGGCAAGCACTGTACAAATGATTTTTGCATGGTTTTGTTGTCATAAAATGTCGAAAAATAGCAAATTTGGGCAAATTAGTGCAAAAATTCCTTCAGATTCGATATTCTACGGTGCATAAAATGTTACACAGTGCTCGAAGTCCTTTCTCTAGGAAAACATTTAATGTACCAAAAATTGCCCTAATTGTCGAGCTAAAAGGCAATATGCTAAATATAGCCTCATCTTTCTCAGAATTTAAATTGGAGAGAAAAGAGTTACCCCACCCCCCATATTTTCTGGCAGGTCTAAAATGGTTTGTTTTTTTTAACCAGAACTGCCATAATCTAACTATACAATCAAAAGTGAACAGGTAATGGTTGCAAATCATAACAATGTATGTTTTCAGTCATCCAGTAGTTGTCAAATAAAGCATAAAACTAGAAAAGAAGATTTGCGTCACAGCAAATCTATCTGGGTGCCTTCAAAAGGAGAACCATGGTTCAACATAATCTAAATTTCGTGTATTAGCTTAATTTTCATAAATTACAATGCTCAGCCTTGGTTCTTGGTTCAAGGGATGTGGCCATGCCCCAAACTTATAAAGTGAAGTTTGAATGAAACTAGTATCTATAGTAGTTTTGAACCTATTCAACATTCTAATTTTGTGTATTTGTCTAATTTGCATGAATCATAAGCCTAGAAGAACTTTGGTTTATTGTTCATTGGATGGGGTTATGCCACAAACCTATAAATTGAAGTAGAAATGGCACCTCTATGATAGATTTGAAGCTTTTAAAGATTTACATTTTGCATATTCACCTAAATTGCATAAATTAAAATCCTACAACTTTGGTTCATATTTCATTGGATGCGGCTTTGCCACAATCCTACAAATTGAAGTTGGAATGGCATGTGTATGAAAAATAGTTTTGGAGATACTCAACTTATAAATTTTTCAATGCCCCTTATTAGCATAATTTGAAATTCTACAACTATACTGTCCATTATAGTGGCAAGTGTCACAAAGGTATATATGCAGATTGAAATTTTGAGTCCATCTGCAATAGTTTGGAAGATATGGCGCTTTTAAAATCTTTGTTGCCTCTAAAATTTGCATAATTTCAAACATCATGACTATTCCAAATGAGGTGCACACTTTTGCTGGTTATGTCAGTCACCATGGCAAGCTTGGTGATTTTTTCCAATAGTGTCTGAAAAAAACTCTGGACCAACTTGATCAGAAAGAAACACATTGGCTTTTTATTTCTTTGTTAATTTATATGAGATGAAAGACAACCTCTCCTGTGCGACCACTTACATCTGGCATTAGGGGTGATCTTAAATTGCAGGTACCACTGTACAGTGAAACCTCTCTACAGTGGGCATCTTCGCGACCAGAGAAAAGTGCCCATACCTGAGAGGGTCAGCCCTTCTGGGCAGTATTGATGAGTGTAAGTGCATGTACAGTGTACACATATATTAATACAGAGGGATGTATATACATGCAATAGAAAACTGTCTTTGTTCCTTTATTACCTAAACAAATTTTAACAGATGCTGTCACAAAACTACATGTACATGTACCTGTGAACTGAGACATGTACTATACTGACTCAGTATTGGCTATGAAGAACAGGCTTCATCTCACTGGTTACAAGAAAACAAAGACATGAAAGTGTCCATTGAGATGACACAAATTTTCACACTTTTTCAAAATTCACCAAAATGTGAAAACAGTCACTGAGGACTATAAGTCAGACTTTGATCGGTCCAGCAAACTCAGCTCTGTATGTAGTCTATTTTTAACAGAGGTTACATCCTGGCTTGTTCTGCCTAGAATTCCAAATCCTCTGATCCCTTGGGACTGATAAGCCTAGCAGGCTCCTAGCCTCATGCAGGCAAACTCTGACTGGTCATTCTCAGCCATGGTGCACTTACAGCTCTGTCCAGCATTAGTGTGAACATGGATCAGATATGTTTCTTGCATAAACAGAAAAAGATTCTCTGTATTTTATTGAGAACCTCATCACACAGTGGTTGGGAGTTCCCCAACCCCACCCCACCCCACTCCTGCCTCCCATTTGCCAGAAGACCCAAACCTTTCAAACCATAAACCCAGCAGGCATGGCCAAAAGGCTGCCTATGAAGGTGTTACGCCACTAATTCAACCTGCAAAAATGTAAACAAACCAGGTTGCAGTCTGAACCTTCCAAAATAACTTAAAAACCCAAACATTTCCTATGCCAAATTGTTCCTTACAATATTCTCAATAATCCGAGAACAAGAAAACCTGGTCATCATTGGTAAAATTTTAAGATATTACCGTTTGCTACAGCCAAAGTAGTGACAGCAGTCACGCCGCCTTGCGCGATGACTTGAAGTACTCACATTGTGGCTATGTGTATTCAGTCACTACGCTGGGTATGTTGAAAACTGACCTGTCAACAAATACCGCACACTGTACCTGTCAGTTTCAGAAAAAAAAATGGTACTTTGGTCAGAATTATGTAAGAGGCAGCACCCTGCACCTGTAAGGGTCATTTCTAATATGCACTCTATAATCCTTCTACCCGGAAGCCGGCCGATTTACTCACGTAATACCTTAAGGGAACAAGTCATCTCCACAATTATCAAATAAATGATCTTTGAAGATTGGAAATATTGTTTTGTGTACAAATCATATTAAAAAGCTTGAACTGGGGCCACTATTTTTCCCTAACAGCCATATGTAATGCAATAAACCAGAATGCATATGAGCAAAAACTGAAAAATTGTATGTGCATGTTGCAGGGGTATGCTACCAAAACTTTTTCCCAATGATGCGTATTGTAAATTGTGTTTTTCATGAGGTAAATGTTGTGAACTTCCATAAAAAATACATGTCATGTTGGGTTATAGACTTTGGAATTGAATACGGTGACTGTAACTGAAACTCCGTACCCTCTCAGATACAGAATTTTGCCCATACTTGAAATCGCCATCCATCTAAACTGAGCTTTCTGTTCTCTTTAACAGTAATATCCTATTTTCTGGAGTTTTCATAGTCATGAGTATGCTCTCCATAATGAAATTATGACCCAGGAACCCATGGCATCAGTTAAAATTGTGTGAGACATGAATCACAAAACAAATTGTTTGCAGACCTCCCTCATTTTGTACAATTGAGTGTTAATTTTGAGCATAAATGTGATTTAAATTATCAAGATGCACTTTTATGTGTTTATTCATTCATAGAATGTAACATTTCAAGTAATTAAATGACCGTACAGACCTGATAATGGGTCTTTCTGCTGCCCAAAGTAGTCACCTGCAGTGCCCCTTAAGGTGTTACGCTACTAATTCAACCCACAAATAATGTAGACAAACCAGGTTGCAGTCGGTACCTTGCAAAATAACTTATAAACCCACGTAATGCCATCAGACAGGTTCAAGTATCATGAATGCAAAATGATTGCCTAGCACCATGGAGGCTAATAACATGCAGTACAGCAGAAGCCCTAGTCAAAATGTGGATTGTTGGGAAATTCACTGAATTTAGCATACATTAAAATTCCCCAACTTTTGTTTGCATGCTATTGGATTTGCCAGTTGCCTCAAACCTATATGTGTAAGTTAGAACTTTCTGTTTATCTCCAATAGTTTAGAAGATATAGAGCTTTTAAAATTTTAATTGCCCCTCATTTGCATAACTTTGATCATCATGACTATTCCAAGTCAGGTGCCTAATTTCACTGGTAGGTCAGTCACCATGGCAAGTTTGGTGGCTTTCGAAATAGTAGGGTCTGAGAAAAACTCCAGACAAATCTGGTCGTAAAGAAGAAAGAAAGAAAGAAAGAAAGAAAGGAAGGAAGGAAGGAAGAAAGAAAAAAAGAAGAAAGAAAGAAAGAAAGAAAGAAAGAAAGAAAGAAAGAAAGAAAGAAAGAAAGAAAGAAAGAAAGAATTCTTGGAAAAACAAAATGTCTGGGTTGGCACCCAGACACTATAAATCGCGTACTGGAACTTACTTTCTCAACTGTGCGATGCTGCACCTGATGCCGCCGGGCTCGTCAAAGCCCAGTGGTGTCGGGCGCAACATCGCACAGTTGAGAAAGTAAGTTCCAGTATGTGATTAATTTTATGCTTTGGTTGGAAATCATATAACACAACCCTGTATCATCAAATACAAACAGACAAACAGGCAGATAATATCTGTGCCAGTGTTTGGGTAAGTTCCATGTACTATGCTTCCATATCCTCAGGTTATGATAGATCATGGGATATGGATAAATTCACAAATGATGGTGCCATGATGAGTCCTGGGAAAAAAGTGGGTAGTGAATGTGTGTTAGTATATGGCATTCATTGCCAGCATTGGCAAGCTATTTGGAGATGGTGGACTATGTGACAAGTTCTTTTTTTTTCCAAAAAATTGCCAAATACTAGTATCTTGAGATATCTGTAGCACAGAGTCATTTTCCTTATTATCAAAGTACATGCAAATTCTGATATAAGGTTTTTAACTGCAAAATTGTGGTAGAAAATTTATCAGTGTTTTGGACGAAATAATAGGTTTGATCTTCATTCCATATCCAAACTCAAAATTTTAAAAGAAGGTGACATTAAATTCACTTGCACTGGATTAATAAGTTTGTTCTTGTGTCAAGTTTTAATCTTATCAATGAGGAAGTAATATTAATTGAAGAATAGCGTCCTATAGCGACAAAGCAGTGTTTTTTCTTATTTTCAAAAATAAGGGGGTAGGGGTAATACTTTTTAGTGCTTATAAAATTTTGAGAAACTTGGGATAATAATTTCCATGTTACCTCGTAGCCTTATGGCTAAGGTAATTTTCGGTGTATAAAAATGCAATATTGGACAAGAATTGTAAGTTTTTTGACATATTTTTGGGAGATAAAAATGTCAAAATCAAAAATATTTTTGCATAATTGTGCAGTTTTCTACATTTTTTCCCATCTTTAAGTTCCTAAATGTCTAGTATCATTATTTTCTTACTTTTTCACATAGGTTTTCTTTAATATAAGCCTAATGTCATCAAGTTTCAGCATATATTGCTGATTTTATGCAAAAAACAAGCAAAGTGAGAATTTATTGATTTTTAGAGTGATTCTTTATTATAAATGGTGATAAGATATACCTGTCACTAAAATAAATGACCACAACCATCATTTTCTTATGTCTCACAAACCAATCTTCAATAAAAAATGGGTTGTGTCTTGTTCTACCATGGGGAGGGGTACCCGAGTACTTTTGGGCTTTGACCACTACCCTATTAGGTCAGGCTAGTCTGAAGTATCATGAGGATCTCAGATTCGTATTTCTCGTAAAGAGACCTTTCATTCAAGTGCTAGCATGCCTAGTGTTCCAGAGACAATATCCCAGGTCAATAGCTTTTGTTTCATTGTGCCCGGTGCGCTCCGAGAAAAGATGCTGACTCAGTCCAAAATTTGGCACTTAACGAGCTAAGAATGTCACAGGTCAACAGCTTACCTCGACGCGCTTAGGCCGCAATGCGACCACAGCTGGCCGAGAACGGCCGTTGGCTGGATCAAAACGTGGCACTGAAACAGTTTACTGCTGCCTGAAGTAAGATTATCTGGCTTCCTGGTGTTTTAATTTACGGAGCACGTTATAACTGCTGTAATTAAGCATGCTCCGCCTTATGCGATCTGATGCCTGCATGTCAATAGGTTCCTCGAAATCTTTTCCTTTTTTTTTGTCGCGCCCGAAAACACTCAAACCAGACCCACGACGAATGTTGTCTATTGAGCATTGAAAAGTGCTAGGTCACAGAAAGTGAAACGGTTGCCTGGATAGATTTCTGAGAGCTGAATGTGTGTTGGGGAAGGTAGATAACAATACAGAGTGATACTGTGCTATCAACAATGATGATAGGTGAGCGACTGCCGTGGTTCCCTCTCTACTCTTTCTGATCGGTATCACCTTGAACGATATAGTTCAAGCACAAAGTTTCCGTTCTAGTCAATGTTACTTCTCTATTTATAGTTGAACCACTGAATAAGTCAAATCCCTGACATCCGATACGCATAAGCGTCCTCGGGTACTAGGGTCTTTAAATATATCACAGAACGAGAATAATGTTAATGCGTTAATTATATTTTGTGTCAATGCAATCACAACTTTATGGAACCCAAGGTATAGCAAAACCCATCATTTATTTTGTCTTGTGACTAAGGAACGGCCAGGATTTGTGTGTGCTTGTGACATGAAATGCGTGCGTGTGCTAGGTGTGACGTCAACAAGGATAAACGTTGATAACAAATCTGTCTCGATCTGACTTTTACGTTTCCGTTAAGAATCAGCAATGTACGAATCCTATGGAAATGAATGCAACATATTGTTCATGACGATACTTGAATGCTCCATACATTTATGTTCAAATTTGATCGCATGGTCGATAAAACTCTTTACACTCATTTTTCGCATTTTGCGATTACTTTATAATCTTGTACGAGCTTTGAGTCAAGAATAATGTGGGCACTATAAGTGGCATATTGACAGTGGCAGGGAATATTATTGTCAGCACAAAGGACTGATAAAACTTATTGGAATACACAAGATCTTTTTTCTCTATTATCATTATTATGATAATAATCCAACATTGACGGTTTTGCAGGCGTTTTCACTAGGGACTGACTACGTTTAACTAATTCCTTCACTTTTACGGCATCAGAACACATGACTAATTGTTGAAAAGGACAATTTAATTGGCAATGGGGGAGGTCGCAATTAGCAATTTTATGAGTATTTGGCCGAATACACACCCAATACACAAAATGCTTGCGGACGAGAGGTGTGTTTCCCCATTTCGAAGTAACATTCAACATGTTGATTACATTTGCAGCAAAAAGTCTCAATTTACTCGAGTGTAATAACGAAATACAAACAAATACCACTAAAAGTTGGTGCGTTTAGGTTGCGCAGTTTTAAAGTTATATAAGCCCAAACCTCACCGGGAACTAATAGAAATACAGATACCTTGCCCACCTGAGTACAGAGTCCTCAACTGAGAACCCAAATGAAATAGATGATCTTGACCTTTCACCTTTCATATTATATGCTGGTCAGGAGATTTGGGAAAGTGCCCGGGTAGAGCAGAACAAATAACAGGCATGTGCAACCGGCATTCCAGTTCCGTACCACAATACCCCCTCCCCATATATATATATATATATATATATATATATATATATATATATATATATATATATATATATATATATATATATATATATATATACATACATATATGCATACATACATACATACATACATACATACATACATACACAGTATGCAGTGGTACAGCGTTTCATAGTTTCATGCATAGCAACACACACACATGATATTTTTCCACAAAAGTATCGTCCGGTAGGTTTCCATTGAGGAACGCAACATACAGTTTTGAAGTGCCTGGCATGTCGTGCAGCTGCTACCGAGAAGGTATCTGGATTATACCTTATCTGGCAATGCGAAATCCAGAGACCAAGATATTTGCCAAATGGGACTGGGATGAGTTCAACAGATGACCCAGGACTTTGCAAAATGGGATAGGGGTGCACTCTTACAATAGCTAAGCACTTTGAAAAATGAGACTAGGACAGCCTTGGGCTAATCTTTTTTCTTCAGCATTCGTAGGGTTTGGAGATTATTAATGACCTTGGTACTGGCGAAGTATCACGTAACCTTCACTAAAGATGTCACGCATTTAGCTCTTCCATCATTGCCCGGCCGGATTTTGTGCCCTGAATCTGAATCTGAAGCTGAATCGTTGATTGAAATGAGGAAGTCTGCGATCACTTCCGATACTCTATTAGAGAGGTTTTTGTGGGAAAACCAATGCGTATCTGCTGAACAAAATAAGCAACCCATTTGAAGCCTAATACTCAAATTGCCTTGTTGAAATGTGGGCTAAAAGGTTAATGCACATCTTCCAGAGGTATTCATAAGGGGGCAAGGATTCCGTAGAATAATACAAGACAACGAATGTTATGTATAATCAGTAACTTCCACTGTTGGCCGCAGTTATAATATCACCAGATGTATTTTTTCATCCATATGTCAGTTAATGACATATGTTTGGGTGCCTCGTCGTACTTTTTGAAGATGAAAGTACCTAGTGCTTTGGATAAGCATTGAATAAACACAATAAGAACAAAAAAACTGAGAAGGTGCGGAAAAGAGATTGTGCACAGCGTATTAAACTAACTTCAAAGGCCTACAGTTAGTAAAGACACAGCAATATCACTATTTTATAAATAGCAAATATACCAGTAACTTTTACCTACCATGCTAATTTATCCCTTTCCTGATCAAAACATACTCTCAAATTTCGTTAAAAAAACAAGGCTTCAGAGCAGCACCATCGAGATCATAAATTTGATAAAAGGAAAGCCCAGAATTCGAAGGCAAAGAAGTGGTTTGTACGTTCGACGTTGACATACAAAGTATGTAAATAAGCGTACACTGTATCAGCGAAGAGTCACTTAGGTACCACGATTTCAAAATTTATGAAACAAGTGCGACTGCTTGTCGAGCATATATTTTGAAAACAAACCACGACATCGAATTGGCCTTCGTTTAAATTTCGATGGATGAAGGCAATTTGGTACAGAGAAATATGAGTCCTCACAGACTAGAAAAGAAATGCTATAAGATATTGACTTACAGGTGAGGGGTTGCCGCGGATCTATTGCTATTTACCATAATCATTATGTCTATACTAGCTTTTGCTTTTTGCTAACTGCTACAGATTTGTATATTTATATGATTCTCTTTTATAATTACTAATGTAGCGAATTTATGTTTTCTTATTAATTCCTCAGATATGCACTGCGCTCTATTCAGGTAATTATACGGTGATTTAAGCATACAGTAATTAATTGTGTAATTTTCTTGGTAATCAGCGTAATTAAGCTTGAGTCCGTAATGGCGCGCAACTCGTAATGCAATCATTCTTCAAATGTGAAGCTAGACACATATCTGGCCCAGGTCAGAGGAGACTGCGTATTCCCTGCACAAAAAACTGCCTGCATTTGGGACCAAATTTTTTTTTTTTTTGCTTCCATAAAGGGTAGTCTCGAGCAAACGTTTCTCATGGAGCAACTCTGATGTTCTGTGTACTAAAAGGCTGTACTATAAAATTTCAATATGACCAAATGGATCTTTTCAGAGGCAAATACTTACCACACAAAAGATACCTGAATAAAAATGTTCAAATTCCATCACCTTGAAATAAACTGTCATCAGAGCGTGTTTGTATTTTGGCATTACGATGCTTGGCAGCCCAACGATGTCTGTAAATTTAAACGTCCGCACAAGGCTTTCTGTTTGACTTAATGTTCACGTACTTTATATTCATTTCAGTAACTGTGGTTTGTATACACTTCTGTTGAAATCTGCCATATTTTCATTGTCATGTTACTAGCGAGGATGCGTGGAGTAAAAGCTCCGGATTAAATGGACAGTCCCAGGTAAAAATAAAAGAATAGAACAAAATAGGATAGATAGATAGATAGATAGATAGATAGATAGATAGAGAGAGAGAGAGAGAGACAGACAGACAGGTAGATAGATAGATAGATAGATGGATGAATGGATGGATGGATAGATAGATAGATAGATAGATAGATAGATAGATGGATGGGTGGGTGGGTGGATGGATGGATGGAGGGATAGATGGATAGATAGATAGATAGATAGACAGACAGACAGACAGATAGATAGATAGATAGATAGATAGATAGATAGATAGATAGATAGATAGATAGATAGATAGATAGGTAGGTAGGTAGGTAGGTAGGTAGGTAGGTTGGTAGGTAGGTAGGTAGGTAGGTAGGTAGGTAGCTTGGTAGGTAGGTAGGTAGGTAGGTTCCAATATTCATTTATAGCGAGCAGTCCTACATATAAAATGAACTTATTTTTTCTGTGTGCCTTCTGAAAATAGGGGGCATTTTGAATAATCACTTACATGATTGTGTATTGATGTGTCTGTAAACTTCAAAAGCGTGTGGTTTAGGTATTGCATGTTGTTGTACCCCAGCAGTAACTAAAGCTTACAATAGACCTAAAATGTGAGACCTTGCCTGTGTTATTCCCACCGCCATGTTTCCTCATAAAGTAAAATCATTTGTGCCCAGAAAACAAATCAAACAGATTTCAAAGGAGCAAATGTGTGTAAAGGCGGAAAGAACATCCATTTTAAACATGTTTCATCAAAATCACAAGTTTCCTAAGGCTTGACAAAAATATATGAGTGGTTTCGGCTACCCGAATGACCCTACTGGAAAGGCCCGACCCCCAAAAAATGTTATGACACATTAAAAAAAAAATTCAAGCCGCCCTTTTCTTATAATAATTGATGGACCCGGGGGCAGAGATATTTTACGGAAAAAGTGGTCGCCGTGTGCCGTTATATAGTAGTGAAGTCAAATGAAACACAGCATTTTATTTCAGCTTGTCTGAAGGATTGACTTGGGCCGGAAAAAACAGCATAGCTGCATAATCACGGTTTTCCGGTGAAACAGCATAACTGCATAGCCACGGTTCTTCGGTTATCGTTATCGTAATATTTCGCTAGGCTCCAGGTGTTTGTTCTCCGAGTAATCAGGGCAAACGGTCGTTAAATTGCTTTAAGGACATAACTTACCATCTTAAATACAATCTGCGCCCTCGGTTGTGTCTGATGCAGTTATCAACGTTAGTTACAAACCCAAATGCGAAGCGATACCCTGATATGCACATGTTGGCAAGCGCCATTTAGTTTAAACGTATTTTTTAAGCAATATACAAATACAATATTCTCATCGGGAAAAGGGCCTAGCCCTATATAAATCCCTTGTGGAAGAATAGACAACAATTATATAGGACACGAACAGACACACAACAGCTGCACAGTGAGGCAGGGCCCACCGACTTGCCGCGATACAAGAGGGAGAAGACATCATAGTTGGTCAGGGACAGATAGGGAGACTCAATACTTTTAAAGTAATTAATAATTTTGTTTACTAGGTACATAATTCAGATAAAGTTTTGAGTAAGAAAAACAAATAATTCCTCAGCCAATACCTGTTTGTGTAAATCTTTCAGAGAGCACAATTGAATCTGGAACTGCAGAGAAAATTTGGATGTTCTCTGTCAGGGTGCAGTTAGGAGAACCATACAATAAAGCTTGCAATGTCAGAAGCACATACAATGAAATCAAGATTTATAACAAGTATGAATCTTGTAATACTCTGGTTGCTTATTCGACCACCCAAAGTGATCTCGTAATCTAAATTTAAATATAGGTAAAGATAGCAAATTTCGAATTTCCAAAGGTAATTGATTCCAGAGGCGTAAAGTTGATGGAAAGAAAGAATTGTTAAATAAATCAGTGCGGGCTCTGAAATGAGGGAGATCATATCTTTGTCGAGCATTATAATGTGTAGGAAATTGATACACATTATCTAGAATGATAGATTGCAAATAGTTAGGTACTAATTCAGGAACTATTTTATACATTAGTGATAATTTGGCTTCTTTCCTACGAGAGGCCAGGGTTTGCCATCCAAGCTCTTCATACAGTTTTGCATTCGATGTGCCATGCATCGCGCCAGTAACTACACTTGCAGCAGTCAACTGATTTTTTTCAAGTTTACCAGCATCAGTTGATGTGCAGCCATCCCAACAAGGCTTTCATATTCTAAGATAGGTCTTAAAAAAGAAAAATAGATGGTTTGTAAAGTTTGGCGGTCCAGGCGAAACTAGAGGCTTTTCATAATGTTAAGAAGCTTTCCAGTTTTAGCAGCTAGGTTGTGAACGTGGTCAGACCATCTCAGGACAAGGCGTATAGTAATACCAAGATGTTTGTGGGTATTGGCATTTATGCCTCAGTGTAGGAAACATATATATATATATATATATATATATATATATATATATATATATATATATATATATATATATATATATATATATATATATATACACTTTCTGTTAGAGTAAGTGTTGGTGCCATCTTTGTTTATGTACTAATTTTAGTGTTTATATTCAACCTAGGGACATGGTTCTATCCAACACATTTTATAGGAGTGATTGCGCCATCGGCAAATTCCATCTCAGGTCTGCTATACCACAGGTTATTATTTATTGCATTGCTGATGCTTTCTACTGAGTTATGTTTCTCGGCTAACTGGGTTTGCGGCATATTATTGCTCCCACGCCTCATCAGCAGTGTTATTCTGTCATGCATGTTTTGCATGCAAATATATTTCACGGCATTACACATATAGTTTGTTGGCAGCCATCCCTAACACCCTTCTGTCTTCCACAAATTTCCCATTAGTATATATGTTGCTATGCTATCCAGTTGTTTGTTTACTGCTTACACTCCGTCTTTCTGGTTGCTATTTGCATAAAGTCAGACAACGGATACTACTTAGATATGTTTGAATATCTCATTCCATAGATATATATGTCACCTACATGAATACTTACTAAATGTTCTCTCTTTATTATTATTAATGACAGGTGATATTCATATTAATCCTGGACCAACACGAACGTTCTGTGACATATCTTTTTGTCATCTAAACCCCAGAAGTTTGACTAAAGAAAAAAATGAAATGTATTAAAACTGATATATCTCCTGAATTTGATATAATTTTGGTTTGCGAAACATTCTTGTCACCCAGCTTTCCTGAGGCCGACCTTGTTCTGCCTAACTTTTACAAAATCATTGGATGTGATCACCTCATTGGCGTCAGTGGTGGAGTCGCTCTTTTTGTTTCCCGATCATTTGTGGCCACTTGACGCACTAACCTTGAAAAACCTGATCTCGAAATGTTGTGAAGTGAGGACAGATTGCACAATCGCCACTTGGAACATGGCGCGATGAGTGGCAAGACAGTCGCACAAAAATACATATAATTTGGATATTAATGTGAATTGTGATTACAGCATATTATCATACCGGTTTTGATACTGTGAAATATTTGCAAAATATATACTTTTGGTTTCATATATTATTACCCCCTTCTGGATTGTCCCACTACTATCCTCATTTATGAACCATCGGGGGTGGAATCCACAGGTTTTTTTAAATGGCAGCCTAGACTTTGTGTAATTGGTACAGATATGATATTTTGAAGAGGTAGTATCCAATATATATATTTATATATATATATATATATATATATATATATATATATATATATATATATATATGTATGTATATATATATATATATATATGTGTGTGTGTGTGTGTGTGTGTGTGTGTGTGTGTGTGTGTGTGTGTGTGATTAGTGTTAAGGTAAAATGATTTGTTGGAAGAATGTAATATACAATATATAAAGGGCCTTTTCCAGTGTGAGCATTTCCTAAAAATGAAAATACAACGCCTTGAAGTTGCTAGTAGTGGGCAGCGATGGGCCCTAGAATATGAATAATGTATCAGACACTGAAGTCGTACCCCAGGCTACGAATTTAGTGGCAGGACTGAGTCGAGGCACCTAGATCACCCGCTGGGTCAAAGATGACTGCACTGCAAACGAGCTTTTCTGAGCAAAGGACAAAGTCTGCCTTTTAAAGTGCTGATCTATACTATGATACGTTTTTGCATAAAGCAGGCTTAAAAGAGCCCTTCCGTTTGCAAAGATGTTTCACAAAAGCTGCAAGGTATGTTCTAAATCCGTTCCGAGATTCAGAACAACCGAGGCAGTTTTGATCTGTTGTGATTACCGAGAAGTGCTTTCAGCAGATTAACCCAAGCCTTAAACCTAATCAATCATGCTCCCCGCTGAGTGATTGCTGCACCATCAAATCCTGATAAAAATTTCAAATGAAAAATAATAACACGGGTTTCAGTGTCTAGTATGTAGCAGCCAAAGCTTGTTCGTTATTTTATGTTATTTTATTATTTTTTTTTTTCGTTTTGTCGATGAGACCTGTGTTGTTTGCGCACTGTGGTGGATCTACCGCATAACTCATGGTCCTGCAGAGCAAGTAAACATTATGTCCTTGGAGTCCGGCAACAAACAATTGCCACTAAAACAACAGATAATTACTTTCATTTTGCTGATTCAAAGTATGCATCCACCATGTGTCTAATTGATTCACATGGTTCTTGAGAGATTTGCAAAGGCATTTACCGCATGGTGGAGCAGCGCACAGCACAATAGGCTTGGCTCTGATGGATGTAAAAACTATAAGCCAGGAAGAGGCATCAGGGAGCCAAAGATTGTCTAATAAGGCTTTCAAGAAAATGAGAACTTGTGGTGATTGCATAAGCGGAACACTTGCCATGCCAAAATGTGTTGCAAAAGCTCTAAATGAGCCTGAAATCACAGCAAAACCGTGCTGATAAAATCACTGCATACTTCATGTATGAAAAATATCTGTTCACTGGATTGATAAAATTACACTTTACACTGTATATTTCTCTATCTGTATAGTTATTTTTAAGAGAAAATATATCATTTGAAGTCCCAAAAAGCATACTATCTTAATAATTATCAATGAAAAGGAAAAGCATTTTTACACATCACAAAAGCATATATGGGGTCTCACCCCCTCCCCCAGAGTAGCCTGTGCACATGTGCGCTTATAAAAATACTGAAAATTTGACTGGCCCCGTAATCTATGGCCGTAGTATGGTACGTTCACATCTAATTTACACGAACTTTCTTGTGAACATACTTGTGCTCATGCTGTACTTGAAGAACGTGTATGATGATCACAGGCAATTACAACTTTGCCGGTTTTCCCTTGGTGTTCCAGTTGCAGTTGATTTTTAAAAGTATCCCAGGTGGTGTCGATGGGTGTACTTTTTACGGAGTACGACCATAATATTCAAATGATCAATAGCTGGAAGCTTGATTTGGTATTCTACACTGTGAACACTGCACCCTGGGTTGCAGAGAGCTAGAGGTAAACTTAAAACTGTCTTTGAACCCTGTAAATTACAGAGTGTAGTTTTTACCATACAGGACAAGATGGCTCTCGCCATACAATAAACAAATAGTCCTTGGCGATAACAGGGTTCTGTTAGTGGGGATCAAGCATTGATGATAATAATGTTCCTTTGCTAATATGTTGGTTGCGTCCGTTTTTTTTAAACAATCCATGTGGGCTATGTAAAATGACAGTATATAAAAGGTTGGACACTGGAATCATCATATTCGACAGCATAGCAGGAAACCAGCACGGAGATTTCTGAACACAAGGCAATGCCATTTCACTATTTGGAATTGAATCATATCTTTGAAGAAAAATACCATAAAACAAACAGAGCACGTATAGTCACCAAACCCAGTGCCAACTGCGACGTCAGGCAAATAAATTAAGACGAACTTCTCTCTATTACAATACAGTTGCTTGATTCATCTTCCGTGTACAAAGACCTTTGATACAAGTTGCAGCATGCCTGTAGTTAAATAGAATATAACAGTCCAGGCCAACATCCTTCATCGACGCTGTTTGGGCGGTTACGCTCAAAGCGCTTCGAGGAAAGCTGTTAAATAGTCCAAATTTGAGACTAAATGAGTTAAATCCAATTACATCATACAAGAAACTGGGGGGGGGGGGCTGAAATATAGCCAGCACGTCTGCCTGCGGCTGTCAAAATATAAGTTCAAATGCAGTTGCGTGTGGTCATAACTGTGTACATATTCTGTGGCAATTAATGAAAGACGTTTTATACGTGGATCAGGCTGTTCATTAAGATACAATGAATATCACCCTGAGGATTTTTTCATCTCTTCATATGGATTGTTAATACACCATACAGCGCTATTACGTTCTCAGGTTTACGTATTGAGGATGCAACAGAAAACTGTTGCACATTTTTGAACGTTTGCACTTTGAACTTGTGACCAACGATGGTTTATGGCCTGAAGTATTTTTATGTAACTGTATGTTTTTGTGTAATTATGTTGTACAATATTTTGAAGTAGGGCTGTGTGTGTCGCCTTGGCCTCAGAATTTTTTCCATCTTTTAAACTTAAGATCGGTATCGGATGATTCCAGAATATCCGATATTGATATTGGATGAAAATCGCTAATCGATATTCCCTGTTAAATATCCTGTAATGGAACGCCGTGTCTACTTTGGATCATCTCACGTTTCTCTCGCAATTTAATTACACCACCTGTGTTGCTTTGTTTGGTGCGTTTAATACACTGTAGGCTAAACAAATTAAAAAAACAAAACAAAAAACAAAACAACAACAGCAACAGCAACAACAACAACAACAACAACAACAACAACAACAACAACAACAACAACAAACACGTTATTTTTTGCCACAATTTTTAATCGTAGTCTTGCTGGTTTGTCTGTTTTCATCATTTTTTAGACTTGATTTTGTGATCTTTAGAAAAAAAATATTGGGTCAAATTGTTATCAAATATATGAAAACTTGGCTAGCAGGTTGCCCATTGGTTGGTTGATTTGTCGAGCAATCAAAATTATTCTCCAAATATATTCACACTGCAGCATAACGGAGAATTTTACGGTGTTCCTTTCTATTCCCCTTTCAATGGCAGGAGAATATACTGCCCTTTGAATAATAGGCAGATCTATAATTATGTAAAACTAATCATTTGTGTCACTGAACGTCATGCCATGCAACGGATTTGCGTGATTAATTCACATGTCTTCCATAAATTGCACGCATGTATGTAGTTAAAGCTCCATTTAATTAGAGCACACAAAATTATATTAACTGCAGACATTTCCCCATTAACTCTTAGTTTGCTATACGGAAACTGTATACCTGCCCTGGTACACAATTGTAGTGCTGGTTATATGGGGAGAAGTGATTGCTAAAGATTACCTCAAATATCCGGCAAAAGCCATATTCTGTGATAAAAGGGAATCAGATTACGTCGAAGCCATTGCCGGCTGATTCCAGAGGGACGGAAGTGAAATGACAAGATTTTCTCCTGCTACCACATGCCTTTTAACGAGTAACATAAATCTAACTAAGTGTCCAAAAATACAATGCCGCCACAGAAAAAGAAAAGCTACTGAAATAAACCATCCGCGAAAAAGGTCATATCTTGAAATTGCACACAAATGCGCTCAGATAATTACACTAAGTTGTGGTCTGATTGGACAAGCTCCCAGTGTGCAAAAGGAAATGAAAAAACGCATGATCGTGATAGATTTTAATGACAATCTGACAAAGTAGTTAGAGGATGATTCTTAAGTTACATCTGGTGCTTATTGTAGGTAGGTTTTGTTACCAACATGATGTTGCTTGTAAAAGGACGAGCCAGGCTTCATAACTGACTACTGACTGAATAGCAGAAATAAAGTACATATTATATATACATATATACATTTATTGTATAACACTAAAAGCTTTTGAAAACAAGCGTGGAAGCATGGAATTGTCTGTGAAATGAGTACTCTCAATGTTCAGTAATATAGGCATTCGTTTGAGTGGACAAGATATACTTTCACATCAATTTCTATATCATTTCCCTGCCTGGAGATAGCACAGCGAACTCTCTTAAAAATATCACGACTATCACCAGAGCCGGTTATCAGCTCCCCCACGTATGGAAACAATCAAACCAAAATTTCCTTCCCTGACCCACGGTGCCACCATCACTCTTGATTCAGAAATCCTTTTTAAATTGCACATTGAGAAGTGCTGCACGCCAATGCAGCCTTTGTGAAGGTGTAATTCACACATCAGAGACATAAACCACTCTGATCCATTTGCCCACAATTCCAAAGTCTAAACGCTAACATTTATACCAAAAAATGTATCTCTTGGTATCTTTTTGTAGATGTCCATTATACATACAGGAACAAGGTTGCCGAATCTTCCGTGTTGTTCTTTCTGCAAAAATGAGAGCGATCTAACCTCGCCAAGCTCCGTAATAAAAACCAATTAATGTCCATTTCTAAACCTCCTATACTCAGTTAATCATTATTATCACGTTCAATATAAAAATCTGGAAAAATCCAAGGCTTAAACATCCATATGAATTTGTCAAAGGAGATCAGCGGAAAACCATCAAACATGTTTCGCAGCTTTAAATTCCCGGACACGCTTTTTTGTGATAGCGGCTGTATTTGTGGTCATGTCTGTGGTTGTAATATGCGGTGATCAATACTGGGCTTGTCTGTCATGCTCCTGTTAAATATGCCGTTTGTTTTGGCAGATTGCTGTATTTCTGTGACAGTATAGCCAATAAAGTATCATTCAATCACACTCAATGTTTGAAACTTGTTTCGCGTTGTTGCAGGCCGATGATCCTGTTGTGGCCAATTTACTACTAGCTCCAATAGATTTCAATCCGCTGTCATGAAGTTCTACTTAGTTTCACGTGCAACTATAGCAATGATCCAAGACAGTACTGAGATCACTCAGTATAGTGTAACCTTCTTTTACATGCTATTCGTCTAAATATATCCGTTTATGTTTGATAAAAAAGTAGAAATGTTATCTGCCGAGTTGTTTAGTTTTGTGGTACGTGCAGTTGTAAATTTTCTCGGTAGTGGCACATAGCTGCATGATTTGATTTGATTTGATTTGGCAAAATCAACATACAGCAAAATAATGAAATACATATATAAAATAATAATAAAGAAAGCAAGCAACAGACAATTGGACAATAAAAAAACAGCATGTAAACAAAAATATAAAGTAGAAACATAAAAGATGACACATGAAACTTATGAGGTTGATTTTGCTAGGATAGCCCCCTAAGTCGACACATCAACTTATTTCCATCGGGATCCTGACTAAATATGTACGAATGTGATGATGAGGTGTATATATATAGACATATGTATGAATATGTGTGAATAAATAAATATAATAAACAAAAAGCGGGATACTCTGTGTGAAGGTCTATTCACTGAAAGACTAATAGAATTATTTTGCTTTAGTTTGGCCCTTATAAAATATTCAGTGGAACCTAAGTGAATTGACCCTCCTCTTTTTCTTTCGCCTGTTCAGCTAAAAACTTCTTTACGCCATATTTGAACTGGGGCAGACTATTGCACTGTTTTAAATTTTCCGGGAGGGCATTCCATTGTTTAATCGCTTTGTAGTAGAACGTGTGGCTTGTTTGGCTTGTTACCTGTGGCTTTATAAAGTTGACAGATCTATTTCTGGTGTTGTGCTTTTGTTGGCTTTCTAACTTGGTGAAATATTGTTCTAGGTATTTGGGTGATATCATTTGAATATTTTATATACATGAAACAGTTTTAGTTGAGCCACTCTATCGTTTAAGCTAAGCATAGACACTCTACTCAGCTCTTCCTGCCCTATGTGAGATCTGTTATTTTTGTCTAGTAAAAACCTTACCACTTTGTTTTGCATGATTTGGATTTTTTGGAGACTCTTGGAAAGTCCAGAATACCAAGATGTGCATGCATAATCAAAGTGGCATTAGATCAGAGCCGAGCACAGTGTTCTCATAGGTTTTGTATTTAGGACACTTGTATGTCTGTCTGTCTGTCTGTCTGTCTGTCTGTCCTTCCGTAGGTCTGTCTGTACATCTGTCTATCTCCTGTCTGTGTGCCTGTCTGTGCAAAGATAGATTGAAAGGATCTGAAAGAAACAAGACACATTCATCCTCAGTAATATTTATATTTTAGCTTTTTAACATTCTATTGTGTTGCTTTAGGAGATGGATGGACGGGTAACAACGCATAGTAATTTTTAAACTGCATTTACGTGCATTTATTGAATATGGAGATGAAAGCTGTAATAAGTATGATTAACAATTCAACATCCACACAATAGCCACTGTTCAGTGATAAAATCATTAAAATTTAAAGGTCCCAAACGCCAAAAGATTTTTCTTTTTCCTATTTTTTTTCTTTTGGTCCAAAGTGAAGGACTTGGAGTGATATAACTGAAGAAAATATGCCACATTCACATAAGAAAATCACGTTATTTGCAAAGGAATTTTGTTGTCCATGACAAGCCCGAAGTTGAAAAGTTCGAAACCTTTAAGCATCAAGCGGGTTGGCGGTCGTGACGTCATGGAAGGGAATCTTTGTGATGCAATGGCGGATAACGATAGAGAAAACATGAGCGGTAGCGACACAGAGAATGAGCTGGATCGCAGCTTTAGCTGTTCCTTTTCCAAAGAAGACCTTACTGAGGACGATGGAAGAAGATGTAGGGTACCGAAGAGAGAAGGGCAGAGATATTTAGCCTTCCTGGAAGGAGCCACGGACGGGCTACGAAAAAGCCGGTCTTTGCCGGTGCAATTTGGTCTGACCATGCCGTAGACTGCACGGAACATCACCAAAGCTGGCGCTTGGGAAGTTCAGACTGGTAAGGGTTGCTTTTTAAACGTCATTGTGTGAGAAATCCTATATAAGTAGTAACTAATTGAAGTGTACGCCAGGCCATCATGCGCGGTTGCCAATAGGCAATACCCGCAGTGTACGTTACACGCTGAGACCGTGTACGTTAATTGTTCACTCAAAACCAGTTGAATTTGAAATCTGGGCCAAGCGCAGCACGCTTTTAGTTTTATTCTATTTAGTGAGTTATAACAAAGATTGGGATACGTGAAGGTAAAGAGTCGCACAGAAAAGCTTCTATAAGTCCGGTGCAGGCCTAAACGGATTAATAATGATTACTGTAGCATGTCGCAAACTTCAAAAAGAGGGGAATACACATTTACTTGACCACAGCTTGAACACACATAAGCCACACAGTGGGAGGTGCTACTGTTTTCCTGTCTTAGCATGCAGCATACAGCCTAAACTAGCAAGATGGCCCACCTTCTTGGTTTAAACATATCTTTTATCGCAAAAAAAAAAAGTCTTCAATGGCCAAGTCCTATGTATGAATACCTTTCGCAAGTAAAACAGGAGAAAATATACCACTGTACGGCAAAAACAGAATAGACGTCACCGAACGGACACAAGAATAGCACACAAGACCGCAAATCGCGGCAATAGCACAAATGGCCTGCCTCTTATTATAGGCTACAATCTGGCAATACTCAGAGACCTAAACGTCAACCATCACTTATATAGAAATTTTCGCACAATGACTGTTAAAAAGCATCCCTTACCAGTCTAAATAATTTCCCAAGCGCCAGCTTGGTCATTTTCGGTGGACGCTTCTGCATGATCAGTGCTGGGCAAAGACTCGGTCCCTGTTACACCAGCAAAGACTGGCCTTATCGTAGCTTTGGCCCCTTCCAACATCAGCTCGTCATGGTGGATGAGTTCAGGCTGGACAATCGGGAACAGTTTCCTGTGTGCATCCCAATTTTAATCTAGTAAGCCATGAGCACACTGACATTCACTGCTGCGAGTCAATGTTTACCATCGGAGGTGGTGTAAAAGCTCCCGCCCGTGACGTCACAGATCCCGGTGGTCAAACTGTGACAGAAAGTAGTGATGCCTGACGAGAGCGGCCACCAATGAGACGCAATATAGCACAATTTAATTATGAATCAAGTATATCTTGCATCATCAAAAAGGCAAATTTTCTTCACAAAAGGCTATAAGAATTTAATTCAAATCCTTTACTTTACATAAAACATAAAGTACTTGGCGAGGGAGAAATTTAATATAGAACTTGCATGGGTGCATTTTGTGACCTTTCATACGGTTGTCGAGTGCTGCCAGAAAGATTTTTAATAATCTTTCATTGCCAAATGGCTTCAATCACCTGTACTATAAAACGATATTTCATGTGAAGATCTTTCATGAAGATCACTTAGTCTTGACTGGGCCTCTGTACAAAGATAAGATGATAATACTGTTTAAGATCCTATACATGTACATCATGGAACAGCGTCTATATTATACTGTGTCTTAAAAAAGCACCCATTTGATTGTAGAGAAAATATTGCTAGATTTCATATCACAATCATTGCATTTTAGTATTGCTCTAGCAGAGCTCTTCTGAAGTTTTATAATTGTATAAAAATGTTGCATTGGAAAATCTGCACAATACCGTAAATGCATAGTCCATGCATGACAAAACTATTGTGTTGAAGACTAATTTCAAGGTACAATCATTAAGAATGTCATGTTACCTTTTATTAACTTCAAGTTTTTGCATTTGTAGTCAAAATGGTCATGACTTGTTAAGTTGCTATCAATATGTACTCCAAGTAACTTGGCAGCGTAGGCTTGGCTGTAACTTTGGTGACTTTGGTTACCATTTTGTAACACCCAAGTAGTTGCAATTTTGTTTTACCGATGCGGAGGGTAAACATGTTGCCTGCCATCCATTTAACCACATGTTTAAAATTTTCTGACAGTTTGGGGTTCAAGAACACCCAGTGTCTTGTCTTAGGCCATGATCATGCTGCCATGGGCAAACATGTAAACTGCCTCAGCGAGGCAGTCTTGTAAATCGTCATATACAGGTTGAAGAGCAAAGGTCCCAAGATCGAGCCCCGGGGGACCGCAACTATGACACGCAGTCTTTCTGATGTTTCTCCTTGGCAAATAACCTCCCGTGGTCTGTTGGTAACATGGGTAAGGTAGATACAAAACTAGTACGAGGAGTCGCCGGAAACACCTTGGGCATAACATTTCTGTAGCAAGAGACAATGGTATCTTTAGTAGCATGTAACCAAGTGTTTTCCGAGAAAAGCATAACATCGCAAGGTACGAATCTTTCAATAAACTATCCATTGGAGGATTAAGAATTCCCAGTCAGTTTTTGCAGACAAGCCTTAAAATCATTAGTGATATGGGTGGTTGGCCTGGCTCTCCAAGCACTGCTACATTCGATGACATTCGGTGTATACCCAGACAATGTTTTAAAAAATCCAATATATACATGTACTGCCTCAAACTTGAATTTAGAATATCCAAATACCATCGCTAAATATACATTTTGAAGGCTGAACTGCATATGCACCCCATATTTCAAAAGCACAAGTAAAAATTAGCACCATAACGTACCTTTTGAAATAGAATAATAAAAAATTTACAACTTACTGCTCCACTTAAAAATCTTTTAGGTCTACCAAGAGCTTTCATAGCTCAATCACACAAACGTTTAACTGCACCTTGGAAAGAACCACTGACTGAAACTTGAACTCCTAAATAAACATATTTCAGAAGGCATTCTAAAATTGCAGTTTCTATTGTGCCGGCTCTTTTTATACTTTTGTGGTTTTATTACGGATAAAATCTTTTGACTTTTCACATTTATCTCTGATTGCCAATCTAAACAATACATATGAACTTCATCTAAACATGTTTGCAAACCTTTTTCTGAACCAGGTAATAAGACAAAGTTGGCTGCGTATAGTTAGCAATTAATTTTCCTCTTATATTATAATACAGGATAACCCCTATCATCAAATCTAGAAGGTAAATCATTCACCAAAGACGTTAAACAAAGTTGTGCTCAACACACAAATCTGTTTAACACCTCTATTAAGCACGATTTCCTCAGACAGACCAGCTTCGCGTTTAATTTGTACAACAGAATTGTAATGCATGTCTTTTATAATTTCGAAAATGTTGCCTTGGATACCGCATGTAAGAGGTTTATAAAAGAGGCCATCGTGCCATACTGATTTTTTTCTTGAACGCCCTTCTGAAGCCAATGAAGCAAGAATATAAAAATTTAAGTTTTCATAACATTATTTATTGGTATCGGTTGTAGAGCAAGATTTATATATGTTATTAAACTCTTTTTCCTGAGATCTGGCAAGCAGCCTGATGTTACCTCCACAAAAAGGCACAAATGGTGACCCGACACAATGGTTCCCTTATATGTCCAACGTGCACTGAAAGATCAAATGACAT
This sequence comes from Hermodice carunculata, assembly GCA_964020975.1. Classification (NCBI taxonomy): domain Eukaryota; kingdom Metazoa; phylum Annelida; class Polychaeta; order Eunicida; family Amphinomidae; genus Hermodice; species Hermodice carunculata. The sequence goes on from OZ026618.1 coordinate 39,516,073, forward strand.
GCTTCAACGAACTGACATCCAGTTACAGTCATGTAAGGACATAGTGGAAATTAACAGGAATAGCAGCTGATCGACGATTACATAATCTATGCATGCAGGATTTCGAGCATTTTAACTGAAAGATGAATATTTAACAGTTCAATTTTCAATTTTATGCCCATTAGGTATTGTTAATACAGTACCTTTACATAAATTAATACTTTTCATGTTCATCTACTCTACGACTGTCCCTATTTGCTCTCTTAAAAGGTATATTAAACTGCATTTCAGTTGGTAGAGGTATAACATAAAGATCAGCTTTATCATGTGTAACAAAATCATCTACACTACCTATTGCGGCATTGAAAGCGCCCATTAGTATTCACCTGACACCTGTACAATTGTGTTTACATATATCAGTTGCTTATATATCAAGTGCGTCAATATCACTTGTATACATTGAGTTGGATGGTGAAACATACACTGTAGCTTTGAATAAATCATCATCGATGCCAAATTTTAATTTGAATTTAATCCATGCAATTTCTTAGTTTTCAATTGGGAGAAAATCGATCATTTTTCCATACTTTTCATATAAACTTCTGTACCACCAGAGATTTTGGTCGCGTTTTGCGATATTTGTCTAACTCTCCTATGTACTTCATACCCTGCAACATCTAAATGAGTCCTGATTACTGTAAGTTTCTGTCTATATCATGATGGTTCAGAAAATTAATGAAGTCAGGGTCTTCGAATTTATTTACAGATTGACTAGAGACGACCTACCCATGAGCATGTGTATTCCACAACAGTACCTTTAATTTGAAGAACATGAGTTATAATTATTAACAATATATATAGTATAAGCACTGTCCAGTTTAGGCCATAGATTATTGCCTTAGTAACGTCTGAAGCACCTTAGTCTGCTGTCTCTGTTTTGGCCTTGCCTTTTTGGGGTAACGCGTAGTTGTATGTATATTTATATTTGCAGCGAGCAGACATGTACCTTGTTCATTTTGGTGTATTTTATCTCTGTATAACTGGGCTCGTGTTGTATTGTTTCGTCTGTCTCAGAAACTAGCAAAGCTATCACATATGGTGATCCCATCCTTTGCTTTTGTTTTTCAATCTTATCAAGGGCGTTGTGGCTTTCAGTTTCAGATCCAGTTCATCTTTATCCCTGTAAGGTATTCCTGTGGACAATTTTTCTCGCTGGGCCAAGCCAGAACCCTTGATGGGTTCAGCAAGATCAACCAACACTTAGGATATGCTCAGGTTCTCTACTTTTGACGACGTCTGTGATAAGATGCAGGGCATCTGTTTTATACGTATCTTTCACATTTTCAACAACTTCCCAAGCATGCTGGATTGTATAAGCAGAGATTTTTGCAAATTGAGAATCTCTCACAAGTTTTTCCGGCTTTATAAGGTCTATCTGTGAGCTCACTGCAGGAAACATCTTCTTTTCTATTTCTTTTTCAGGATTATTGTTATCGTCCTTGAAGGATGTTTTAGGCTTGTTTTGTTTTGCAGCTACAGTTGACCATGATTTGGCGCCAATTTCCATACCTTGTACTTGGAACTGCCATTGTCATGTCTTCTGTTTCGCCACTATTACATCATCTCTCAAGAATGCGACAGTATTCTGAAGTCTCTTTACGTCTCCGAAATTTTTCTCGATGACATTCTGATATTTATTCCCTCTCCTTCCAGCAAAGCCCGGGCTAGTTGTTGCGTCCGGACCTCCTTCTCTAATTGTGAGTGTAGTGCTGTCATCCGTAATGCATAGCTGCACTCTTTACATTCAATGGGACATTTCGCATGAATGAACAGGAATAACCTCACATATCCTGCAAGAGGGCGCTTGGCGCGGATCGGCATTTATACGATAATTAACGTCAAGCTTAGAGGCGAGTTCTGACATCTGCTATATATTTGCTTGATTAAATATTGGCTGATATCAAGTTTGAAGTGTTTGTTATGTATATGGTACAGAACATAATGTTATAATTTTTGGCCTAGCTGATTTTTCGTTCATGTTTTACCTTTAACTGAGATCATTCTGAAACTCTGCGCAAATGTAGCTTTTGGGCGGGTTTAACATTAACACCAGGTGGTTATACTCTGGATCCCCGATTTTTAACGAATTTATCAATTTTAGCATATGTCAGTTAATGCATACTTTCCTATTTTCTCTCAAGTAAGTCTATAGGGGTTGCAATGGAAATCCATGTTTTGACTTCTTCTCCAAAACGCGAAGCGCATTCACTTCAAACTTAGATGAGTGTCTGCTATGGTCATGCTTCAATGCTTGTAAGTTTATTTTAAGATTTTTCTTGTTCATTTTTAGCAAAATACTTAAAAATCGTCTCTGAAGTCGCTTAGCCAATTGCCTTGCAATTGCATAGACATTTCAAGGGTCCTCTAGACCTTAATTTGTTTAACAGGTGGCGCTGCGATTATTTCTGGCTTCATAAATTTTTTTTGTGCGTTTTATATTTCTTTGCCTTTCCCCCAAAATCGTAAGTTGTATCCTGCCATTAAGTATTTGGAATGTACATAGACTTGACATGCACCATATTTGATCACTACATAGTGGGGCTGTCATCTTCTGATTTTTAACTCATTTTCAAAATTCGGGGGGAAAAGGTAAGGGGATATGTACATGTTACAAACAGTGACGATAGATGCTATCATTCTCAAGTTAGTAAGGTTAGCTAAGTACAGGACTGTCACTGTCTTATAGTTTTACATATATGAGTGACTGGTGAGACTATTTAATATCGTCAGTTAATGTTGAAATTTGTACAATTTACTTTTGTTAGATTAAAGTTTCATTTAACCGAGTCTGACATGCATCATAATACCTTTGAGACTGTTTCTAGGTCTTTTTTTATGGCGGATCATACTCTCTTGGCCTCTGCTTTTAGTGTGACACTTTGAGAAAAGTACCATAACATTCATAGTTATTAGAAAATTAAAAGAAATATTTTTTCTTTTTGAGCGTTTATTTCATTGAACTACATGTGCAACCTATTAATCAAGGTCTTCACACCTACGAACATGCAAACATTTCCAATGCGTCACGGATTCAAAATAAAAGAAGTTTCATTTAAACGCACAAATTAGCGGAAACAATCACTCGCCTTACACATAAAAGACAAGAAATGTGAGGCAGCATGGTTTTTTATTTCTCTATAAAAACTGCATTGTTTTATGGCCCCTTTAAACAATGTATTTGTTATCAGTTTTCAGTCCTTGCGATGTCTGAATATCATCCACACAGCATAAGGATTTCCGAGAAGGATGAGCATCTGAAGGATGTAACCCTCAAATATTCCATGACACAGACACGTTTTTCGTAAGCTGAATATTCAGTTACATAAAACTATTTATAACCAAAAGCTTTGGGTCCTTAAGTTAACATAGCATATCTTATTTGATTTTTTTTTCTGAAGAGATGAATTTTTTTATTACCAAGGGATGAATTGTCTTATTACATAAAGTTTCTACTGCATTTCTCAAGGATGTACACAGTAACATCTTGACAATTAAGATATCACTTATAATTTAGCCATAAAATAAGACCAATGAAGCAGAATATTAGAGATACTGGGAGAGTTCGTGATGGCTACTAAATGATTCACCAGACTATACCTAATTTCTTTATGGTTAAGCACGGGACGGCCGGGTCTTGAACCAGCAACCTTCGGCACCTATCGCTTGGCCGAAAAAGGGACAGGCATATATCGACTTGGGCACATCCCCATTCTTTAAAAAAGAATAGTTCATAGGGGTAGCTACGTGCAGACGCAATGATGAACACGACTGACTGCGTATGGGCCAGAACAAAACACTGTACAAGGCACTGTCTAGAACTGAGGACCATAGTCCAGCAGCATCAGGGGAATACCACAGAGGGTATCCAGTTGTCATTGCGATTCGTGTCAGAATTAGGAAGACATCACAAGAGGTGTTGTGGCTGTATGCTGTTGAGATGTACTAACAAGCCGGAGGGTAAGTGTTTCTCATGTGGAGAAGTTCTTTGAGAAAATGTTCCAGGGAATGTGAATTTGCTGCTGCAGTTGGACAGCTCCGTGGTCTTCCGCGTCAGGTAATTTTCCATTTTAAAAGCGCCCGTGCCAATAAAATATGGTCGGTTTTGACCAGATGGAGACTGGGGTCGGTAATTTCAGGTACTTCTGTACCATGGTTATACCTATTACCATGCAGAACCTGCCACGGTATATCAAAGATAGCGAATGTAAGAACATTTTCAAAAATGGGGTGAAATCATTCTTGATGCATGAGATGGAAGTACTGGAGAGGGACCGCCTTATAATTTTAGTATATTGACTTAGTGTTTAAAAAATTACGCCTTTGGTGCTTATATTTTTTTATATATTAATTTATTGGAAATTAAGATTTATATTTTAATACATTATTAATTAAAGCATTTCAGCTACAAACCTGTGCAAAGCAACTTCATATTATTCTGATTTCATACTTGCATTTCTGCTATTTTCATGTTGTTTTCCACCATGAATATAAGCCAAGGCAAGATTCCCTGGGCATTTAGAGCTCCCATTTCATGCATCATAGTTTGGCGTGCTTTGAGTTGAATTGTACAAGGTCTCAATCAAGCATCAGATACACAGGGCACTGTATAAACTTCATTTTTTGTTAAAGCTGCTGAGCTGCATGTACTGGTATATTTATAATTTCAGTATCTTAGTGTTATAAAAATTACGCCTTTGGTGCTTATATTTCTTTGTGTATTTATTGAAAATTTAGATCTATCTTTTAATTCTTTAATAATTAAAGCGTTTTATGTAAACCTGTGCAAAGCAACTTATCATTTTTCTGATTTCATACTCGGTGGTGCATTTTTTTCCTATTTTCATGTTGTAGTCCACCATGGAAATAAGCCATGGCAAGATTCCCTAGGCATTTGGTGCTCCCATTTCATTCATCATAGTTTGGTTTGCTTTCAGCAATTATACTGCGCCATCCTGGCATGTGTGTGCATAACATGCTATCAATCAACATTCAGTGATAAAAGTTAAGTACATTCAAGCCTAGTGATTATCTTAATGTATTTTTTTCTTGCTTTTGCAGACAAAGTACACAACTTACTAATTGCGGGATAATTTATCTGTTAATTTTCCCCGAATTAATAAACACATAATATGTGTGCTAATAATCTCCAAGGCGTTTTGTGTATGAACACAAAATTTGTCTTATCTTAATTGATACCATGTGATGGTCATTTTCAGTTTACCTTTTTGCTAATTTTTGCTAATTTTCATCAGATTTTTTAGTCTAAGGGAAAGTAGACATATCAACACAATAATGACTAAAATGTTGTGATTTCGTCAACAATCTCAAGGCAAGATTTTCCACTAGAAACTCCCCAGAATGCATCATTTGGCATGCTTAAATTGATTTTTTTTTCGGCGACGGGGGTGGGACGGGATTCCTCCCCCCCCCCCCACCTCCCTAGCATGCGGTCTGCCCTTTGGGCCGCGTAGGTCTCATTTGGGCCACTGAAAAAAATTACGGACTTTTTGCGGTCTCTGATTCAGTTTCCAGCACTGGCCTGGGTCGCTCAATATTTATTAGGGAAGGGCAGCCTAAAAGCACTTTTTTGTTCCATTAATTTTAGGGTCGGGCCTTTTTAGTAGTGTCTGTCAGGTTACCGGGACAACATATATATATATATATATATATATATATATATATATATATATATATATATATATATATATATATATATATATATAGGCCTTGGGTTACTTGAATATTTGTGGAAAATGGATGTTCTTTCTCCTTTTACACATAAGCTCTTTTGACGTCAGTTTAATTTGTTACCTGGGCACAGCCGGAGGCTCTTGTTCTTACATAATGTGATAGTTTAGCTTGACTCACCAACTTCCAACGGATATATCTATATGTGTGCACGTGTGTGTGTGTGTGTGTACTTGCGTTGGTCGTTTTTGTAGAGTGCTCTTGACAGTTGAAGCAAGAAATATTTTAAGCTTCGTCTATGAATGTATATGGTTAGTTTGATGTGATTGAAAAAGAATCTTTCACTTCAATAATTATGCATGCACCTGCATGTCAGAATATTTGTACAATTATTGTTATGTAATTAGATTTTGAAATGAAAATAAAATGCAAATATACTTGTATTACTAAGTGCTTGTGCACAGGGAAACACACACACACGCACACGCACGCACACACACACGCACACGCACACACACACGCACACGCACACACACACACATATATATACATATATATATGTATATGTATATGTATATGTGTGTGTGTGAATAATTAAACTCTTCCAACAGTTACTTCCGGTGAGTCATATTTTGCTTCGATTAGCCTACAATATTTAAGCAAGTCTCCGTTTTTCTCCATGGCTATTTGATTTGCTGACCAAACTGACTTTGATGTATGGCTCAGAACATTTAGGGTACCATTCCAATTACTGATACGTTAAAATGCATAGAAATCCAACGATTATCAGAGGCAGTTGATTTTAGTTGAGATTTGAACCATCCCAAGGATAATCCTTGATAAAAAAAAAAAAAAAACGTTGAAAGTGTGGGCCGTTCTTCTTAATATATTATGGTAACGTCGTCCCCTGGGCACCACACATTTGGCCTTCAAATAAGTGCTTTGTAACATCAAATATAATACAAAATGACCAGAAACCGGTTGTCGATTGATAGCTGGTCCATCCGAAAATACACCTCTGCTGCGTGATAAGAGACCTCGCCCGTGAAAGCGAGCCAGCTTTCAGACTTTACCGCTTCGAGACACCTCGAAGGCTTGATGCACCGTGAAAGCTGCAGCATTTTAGCCACCTCACTTTCAAGCTCTCGCAGGTAGTTTTAAGGTGGAAGGTCTGAAGCCGCACCTTTGGATAACCTCTAATCATTTTTCAATTTTTTTTTTGATAGTCTGATACTTAAACTACATGCTCCCAACCAAAACCTCAGATGTGTGACATAAAATTTATATGACATAATTGATCTCAAAACTTTTTTTAACAATGCAAAGTTTAAACAGTGCCGCACATATGGCTTTGTTTGCATGGCTATGATAATGAACCATGTCATTGTTTGCACAGTCATTAGTCCATGACCGCTGGAAACCAATTGAGCTATTGATAACTGTCATTCACAGGAAACCATTAGCCGTGGAGAGAAGAACGGGCCAATTCAGACTACTTACTGCCATTTTTCTGATTACTTTGAAATTCTCTATCGATTTAAAAAACAAATTAGCACAATCCACTTACTGGTCCCCAAGTGTGGAAAGTCGCATGTGAACCCACACCCAAACAAGTCAAGTGTGATGTTCCCAAGTTTAAAAAAAGCCGAGATTTAAGCCACAAAATATACATTTGTTTGATGACAACATCACAGAGGTAAAGCTACAAGTTTATTTCACACTAAAATTAAAACAAAGGACAGAAGAAATGAGTATGTGTCATATTACAGCCATAAATGCGTTAGAATTGGAAACCTGTTCTTTCGATGCGATTTTCTCGGAACTGTTTTTTGCTCAACCTCTGCAATTTGTATCTCGCCTCACAAACGTACAAATTGCCCCATCACATTAAAATCAATGGACATTCAGAAAAAAGTGTCATGTCCAGGGACGGTTACCAGGATTTTTTTTCTGACAACCCCTTCCCTGACCTTTGGAGCAATTTATAGAAGGAAAATGAACAACCTGTCAGGACTAAATTAAAAATTTTATAACTTTTTACTTATGCTATTTCAGGACTAACCATTGAATTCGATCCTGGACATGGATATCCACTTTAAATTTCTTCTGATTTCAACTGAAAAAAAAAAATTGTGTGACTTCTGCGCGAAAAATGTGAAAATCCTGCCAAGTCAGAAAGAATCTTATAAAATCTCAAAAAAATCCAATCCTGCAAAAAAACTCTATGGATACAAATCTTTGGATATGTGGTAATCAGAAAATATATAGGTGTAATGTACTTGTGAAAAAAATTAAATGGGTAATTGCGATCCAAAGTTGTCAGTCTCACTGTGCACTAGCTTCACAGCTTCCACCTTAAAGCTTTGTGGTCGGCGAGGTCTTCTTCACGCGTGAAGCTTGCCTCGCGCTCAAACACTCAGCTCCTTTCGAGCATACCTCTCCGAGAAACTTACCTCGCGGAACCATAGCCGCACGATAGTATTTAATATTGGTAAACCAACAAAAAACTGCTATGTGTACGTCTGAGGGGAGGATGATCATTTGACCCATCGAAGGGTTCAAAAATTACAAAAGTAATCAAATAGATGGTGATAAATATTACAGACAAGCACATGTTACGCTTACAAAAAAAAAGACCAAACCTTTTCGAAATGTTGTTAATTTTAGTGCAACTACAGTCAACGGTCTATGACTATGTCCATACATCTCGGTATGATTGTATACCTATTTTTGCTCATACAATGGCAATTGCGGGCCGCTAGAATGGCTACACCCAAAACTGAGTCAAAGCCGTTATTGGAATAGCTAGCTATTGTAACACATGGCAGAAAACGAATAGCGCAGAATACGACTAGAACAGTAGCAATGTGAACAATTTGTCCATACAGTAAAGAGAAAACACTGTATAATGTTACGCAGGCATTAAGGGCAACAGAGTTTTAGTCGGGCAAAAAAGGCAGTAGGAACCAGGTAATTTAAGCTCTCAAATGCGCATGCTCAAGGAGCGAGGTACTTTTCAGGCGTGAATTAAGTACCTCGCGCTCAAGTCAGAAGAGCGAGGTTCGGATCATGGCCTGAGATATAAGTGAAAGCTAGCTAGCTTTCAAGCCGCATCAAGCCTTCCAGGTGTCTTGAATCGGAAGTTTCGTGAAAGCTAGTTCGTTTCCGATCAAAAGTAGTAGCGGTGTTTAGTAATATAGCCTACCAGCAGCTAACAAGATACTGCTGCGACAATCTATCCACTAAGCAAAGGATGCCGCACCGACCATTCAACACTACCATTTTTAGACCGAGTTACCGGCCACCAATATGAAAGTGTGTTGAAATGTCGCCTTAAGGTAAAAAATTCTATAGTAGTCTTTACGGACTCCCACTTTATTAAAACCATTTGCTTATTAAGGCAATTAAGAAAGCCGAGGTGTCCTCCGTGGTAGTTAATAGCGTCTTATGTGATGGTGTAGAATAAGTGTCCTTTCGTGTGCCATTTATGAACATGACAGATACATTAGGAAGGAACGTGTAACTTTTCCTAAGCTTACCTGCACGACGGGTGAATTCGTTCCCAAAACACAATATAGAGGAGTCAACCAATAACCCATGTGCGAGTATACAAGAACAATGGCTTAATTGGCCTGCTAATAGCTGAATACACAAGTCACGTCCCAATGTTCTTGCCTGATGTCCTGCAAGGGTGTGGGTATTTTACAAAAAGTACACTATGAATATGTACAATTTCCCTCAAAACTGCCCACTGAAACCAGGGATAAACTTTGTATGAATTGAATTGTGTTTTATTGACTGCGCCACATATACAAAGTAGCAATTTGTCACACATGATACATACAGTACAAATTTATGTTATAAAGCAAACGCCACAAAAAAAAATAACAAATGATACATACAGCACAAATTTATGTTATAAAGCAAACGTCACAGAAGCGACAAAAACAGATACATACAAAGGAATAAAGAAAAAAAAATCTGCACATGACACACAAAACATAATAGATAAAGGCGCTCGGTATAAATATACTATTGATTATATTGGCTATAGAGGTTTCTGCCGTATTGTAATGCATTCTTTCATATATGTCTCAAACATTATTATTAATTCCGTATCACTTAATTTCATAATAAATCTAAACATGTCTTGATCACTGAATGATGTTGGATGTACGAAAACGTCATGAATCTTTTTCCGAAATTTTTGCCTTGGTATATCGTATCGATTACAGGACATAACAAAATGGTATTCGTCTTCAATATGTTTACAAGGAGGACATATTCTTTGGTTTACAGGAACTTTGGCTGGTCTTCTGTGTCTATCCGTTTCTATATACAGATTGTGTGCACTTATACGTAATCTAGTAATATTTCTGCGAATCTCGAAATTTTTTATTACCTCTAAATATCTTTCAAATTTTAAGTCAGTTTTGAATAATTTGTAGGTTCTTAATTTGGAATCATCATTTTGCCGTAGAATTTCTTGTTGCCACTGATTTTGGAATTTTTCTTCTATTCTTTTCTTAAACATAGTGGAAGGAAAATCGCCGTAATAAATTTCATGATCGTGTATGAAAATTGCTGAAAAGAAAGTTTTTCAGTCACACTTGGTGCTTTATATACTTAAATTATGAAATGCCTAGTCAATGGTGGAATACATACTTTATTCAAATTTATCAAAGTTTGCAGGACTTTCTATTGTTCTTTATGTTCACTCATGCATTTCACGCACATACACTATTCCTTTGGCTTAGAAATGTAAAAACGTATGTGGCCAGGGCGCCGCACATGTGTCAAGTAAAGAGAGCTGGTGTGCAAGATAAAATTACTAAGAATGCTGTCTCAGCTGCCTCCACACATTGCGCTGGGCATTGCCTTTAACCTGCTATTTGTGTATGTATGTGCACGTCTTGTAGTTCGAAATGTCACAGACAAGTTCAAGGCAATCTCCCTTTTTTTCGTTGACGACCCCGAGCACTCTGGGTTTCCGAAATATATTCTGCACAAAGAAGTGAATGATAGCTCCTTACGCAAGCCACTGATTGAAATGTGTCGAATACGATGGGCTGAGGGCCACACAGATCAGTCACGTTTCTGACCTGTAAATTCACTTAATTTTTATTTTTGCTTATTTCAACGTAGGCACAAAACGGTGAAAACATAAACACAATGAAATATTGTAACGAGTTTCAAAAGAACTATATCCAAAAATAGCGATATTAAAGCTTCACTGGAATTCATGAAATGGAACAGATCGTGAGAAAAAAATGCCCACGAGAAAATGGGAATATTTACAGTACGTCACATGCATACATTGTAAAAGCCCAGGAAGTGACAGTTTACAGAATTTAGCTTGATGTGTATAGCCGGCCGACACAGATGCTGGGAAAAATCAATAGTGAAGCCAGTGTGTTGTTGAAATTACTAGTGTTGAATTTGTTGTCACATTCGTATCAGTATAGACCTTGACATAACGTGTAGAAAGTATCGCTATCAAACTGCAGAGTACGTCACTTGACACATTCATAATAGATGAGATCAAGGTTTTCTATGGAGACATCACAGAAAGCATCATAACAGATGCATTTCCAAGATCTACGAACAGGCAACACGTATGTCCTCAGCAGATGATGTCACTCCCTGTGAGCCACGTAAACCTCTAAGGCAGCATCGTCGCCTTGATGCTTCCCAAACAACATCGGAGGGCCGCTATCTTTGAACTCCCACGCTTTCCTTTCTTGACCATATTATTGCACATTTGGACAATCGGTTCAAAGAATTATTGTCCAACTGTTCCAAGCTTATAGCACCAGCTGCATCCATACCATGCACAAAAAAGTTGCAATGTCCGGTGTACTGGAATCATATGAAGGTGATGTAACATCTCCAGAACTACTTGAGCACGAACTTCTCCGCTGGAGATAGAAGTTGCAGGCGGATCGAAACAATGATAGATCTATATTGTGCTTCAACTATCAAGGAGTGTAAGTCCAGCCATGCTTTCCAATTTGGTCAAATTACCTAAGATTACATAGACAGTGTCATGTAGCTGTGAAAATTTCGCTGACGTGATTCGCATGGATAATTTCATGAGACTTTCTGGGGATCAAGAGAGTTTTATATCTTTAGCCCTAATGCACATTCACCATGATATGGGAAGTGTGTCTTGATAGACAGTAAACAGAATTTCAAACCTTCACCGAAAAAAAAAAAATTCGAAATTAGCTTTATGCATAAGTTGATAAACTTGCTCCCGATCATTTATGTCCTAACCTTCCTATAGATCTGGACACATATGCTTACAATACAAGACAAAGTAGGGCACGGATTGGACTTCTTGATAAATTCTTCTTCCCTTCAGCTGTAAAATTATGCACGTCAACTGTTAAAGACATGTATCTATCTCTTGGTTTGTCGTCTGTTTACTGCCTAAAGATCAAATTGCATTACATTATCTCTCCTCTAGGCCGATTTAGTTGATAAACTGTACTTTTAGGCTCTTCTGAATCTTTACTATTAGTTAAACCCGCAAATTTCTCCAGGCGTCCATTTAGCAACTGGTCGCGTTAAGCTATGGGCATTGTTCAGTGAACATGCGTTTAGAACACTATGTACAAGAAAGCCAAAAACTGATTTTTACTAAAATAATTAAGCGCTTCTATCCATCGATGTCATGTGATTATTACCTTGCACGTGTTATCGTATCGTCTTGTTCTGTCTCGTGTCTCTGTCCTTTCTTCCGCAATGAGACTTGAACAGGGGAACGGCCCTTTTCCCTAAACGCCGTTATACGTTACAATTGATATGAGATTGGTTGAAATAAAATACATTTTAGCTAAATAAGATTTGGATCATCAATGTGGAGTTATCTTATGCAAGGCAACATCTGGACACGCATCGTGCGATAAACACCTCGTATGTGATATGGAGGATCTTACACTGAGAGTGAGTTACCAATATTCTTTCACGATAGATCCTTCTTGGTAGGCAAATTTACGAGTGATCTCAGTCGAAATCGACAACTGAACACGCTGCACAGACACACACATATATATTTATATATGTATTTATGTATGCATATATATATATAAATTTACATATATATATAATATATATTATAAATATACATATGTAATATATATATATATATGTGTGTGTGTATTATCCAGGTGCACAAGTACATGTTCATGTGCATCCAGTTTCAAACAGATAAACGTCAACACAAAAAGATAACCGCACTAAACCACTTTGCGCGAAAGTCTCTCTCTCTCTCTCTCTCTCTCTCTCTCTCTCTCTCTCTCTCTCTCTCTCTCTCTCTCTCTCTCTCTCTCTCTCTCTCTCTCTCTCTCTCTCTCTCTCTCTCTCTCTCTCTCTCTCTCTCTCTCTCTCTCTCTCTCTCTCTCTCTCTCTCTCTCTCTCTCTCTCTCTCTCTCTCTCTCTCTCTCGTCCGTTTCAGTTCAGACGTGACCCATGGTAGAAATGTGAATCATACATTGCAGAATTTATCAATAGACATGAGAATATAAATTGCACACGCAGCGTAGCTGTAGATCTGCACTTTGGCTCCCGCCTCTAAATTGTCCCCATAGGCGCACGGAGGCATACCTTACAGGGAAATGCTTTTCATTGTACATAATGGTACGCACAAAACTGCATATTGTACCAATAAAGTAATCAAGGTATGTATAAGAAGGAATTCAACGGAGCGCATTTGTTTTGAAATAAGGCATCATTGAAAGGTGTTTTGTGGCATTAGGATGACATATTCAGACATCAATCAAAACGCTAGCTGCATCTAAAGGGTCCCCGAACTATTGATTTGAAAGCTCATCAGACCATGATCCATCCGTATCTTCTTTTAAGTCATTTGTTGCTCTGATAGACTCGCAATACAGGGCTATGGCTTAAAATCAGCAAGCCTCTCACGTTAGTCTTGCCACATGCGGACAGGCAACTCGGAAGCAATATATCAGACAAGACCAGAGTGGCACGGGATGCTAGCAATGAAACCATACTAAAAATGAACGATTTAAGAATTGATCCGTGAGACAAATTCTTATTTTTTATACTATTCACAGTCCCCTATACAGACTATATTCATGAGCGAGTAAGTCGACAGCCAAGCACAAGCATTATCGTCAATCCCCTGGTGATACTAGCCTAGTCGCTTTGAGTTTTGTCTGGACACGCACATTTTGCGCCGACTGCTTCCTCTTTGCTCTTAGATAATGTGTCCCTATCATGATAGCATGTCCGTCATTAACGATTTTCTTTGGTTTCAAATTTGGCAGAACCTTGAAATGATTGGTGGCATATTCAAGCCAGCTTAAGAATGTTTTTCATTTTTTTTTTCATCTTCCAATGACAAGAAAACAACATATGTATGAACAAGGTACTGTGTTCCAATTGGAATTTTATTCTCTAATATTTGCGTTTTGTTCCGGCTTCTGCATCTGCTATATATGGCTAGTGATAATCAAGCTACAACGCACGTTGTGTAGAAGTATGTATTTCCGTGAATGTGCGGGAAACTTGAAACTGAATACTTCGCAATTAAAAAAAAAAAATATTGAGTGTCTACCTACACATAGGCGGGTTACGTTTGGGTTCACTTTTCTTATCTTTAAAGCGCACAGAGCATGTACAACTTTTATTCAGTCGGCCAAACACAGCGTGTGCATGATGTGTTATTCTGAGTATCAATAATCCATGAAACGTGCAATTATCATAGTGCATTTTTATTTCAAATCTATACTATGCATAGAGGTTTTAAGCAAGTGAACGTTACTGTATCCTAAGTTAACCATCTTAGGAAGTGTTTCCCGAAAAATAGTGGTCCCTCACTTGTACTGATATGCACATCTTCATTTTCATTTTCGAGATATGGCACATTCAATATGTAGGTACATAAACAGATTAATGTAGATGAAAACTGGTGGAAATTTACGTCCAAAAAGACTTTGAAAGGAATTGCGGGCGCAAGTCAGCTTGCGTACTTCTTATCAGCTGTTTTACTGTGTTATTATATTACAAGTTATTCTACATCAAAACAAGCGGCAAAGCTGATGCCGAGTACAAGCAAGTCTTTGGGCATGCGTAGTCTGAAACATCCGCTGACGAAGCAGTGCAGACCCGAGTTTAAGATATCCCAAATATGGTTTCCTGTCTGTTCACGTGCAACGGTTTTTTTTAAAGTTTTTCGAAAGACATTAAGGAACCGTGCTTTTTATTGGTTTAAAAAGAACCAAAGTGAGCAGTTGTACAAATTGAGCCAGGTTCCACAGCTGTTGCTATATTTCTGATAAAAACACGGGAAACTGGCAGTAGTGTGAGCCCCTGAATGGCGCAAGGATGCTTTTTGTAAGACGCACATTAGAAGTTGATAAAATATGATAATTTATGATAAGCTTAGACTGTGTAACAATTTTGTGTTTATTATATCATCGAATATATCTGGAGAAAATCGGGGTGTGCATTTTCCAGCCTTGTAGTTGACATCATAGTGTTTGTGACAAATTGCACAGGGTCTACAAGAGAAATGGAAAGTTTTGTTAGACATTATAAAGTTTACAGCACATTATCCTACGGCACTGACAAAAATTCTGAAAAAAATACGTTCAGGTAGAGAATTTTTATGTTTGTTTATGGATATCCTTACCCTATGTATCGCTGTCAGAGCTTGGGTCTGTTCCTACAAGGGGCCTACTACATACTGAGATAATATTAACACATGAATATGTAAAACATTCCACACGGATATGGGCAGGAAAATAGTAAAATGGTAAAAACACATCCGAGTTTGAAGTAAAACAGACTAAAATCAATTGTAAAAGTTTCATAATATTTCATTACCACTAAAATGGTTTGTCAAGGGATTCAACATCATCTTTAATCTATATATTATATTTAGGCACGTAGGTTTGTGTAAGATTAATGATTATATTCACTATATTACGCAATATCTATACACATCTTGGTTAAGAGACAAGTCTGAAAATATGAACTAGTTTAATAACCTGTGGACTCAACTTTGAATGAACAATCGTTAATTTTATATCAAGTGTGGTGCCAAAACGGCGTTTTAGTACCGGACTGACAACGCGAAACTACTTACACTTTGAAAAACTTGCCTATATATACCACAGTGAGATCTTTTTTCGTACAGAAGCGATCACACGGTCTCTCGTCCATCCTCTCGTCAGCACCAGTGCATCTAAACAGGAACAAATAGAACGCTAATGCATAATAACAAGATGCTCTCGGGAAGTTTAAATTATGAAAATAATACAAAATAATCTCCAACAGCAGTGATAATATGTCAGATCGAGGTGAATCTACAATGACCTTTCAAATTTTGTCCTAATTTAATCTGGTCTTATCATACCATCACCCATCCAGACTGCGCATGCCAGGATCGGTTGTCCAAATAGGGAAGGGCAGTTTCTTAAGTTTCCAGAAACCTCCACTGCACGGCGCGAGTGATCGCTTTCATCCGGGTACTCGCCTGCGGGTGAACATTGGTCGGCGGATTTGCAAACACTGTGATAACATATTGTACGTATCGGCAATCAAAGTGCCAAAAATGTTCCTTGTCACGTAATATCTGCTAATAAATTTTACACACACGAAAGATAAGATTGTAT
>OZ026618.1:39537445-39619945 GCA_964020975.1 Hermodice carunculata
ACCAAAAAAAATGCGGTAAAATATATCTTTGATCACACCAGCCCTAATCTGCCAGCCACGTATATTGAGACCTGAATATATTACCAATAAACCAACATAAAATAAAACAGTATTTGTGACATTGTCTTCGTAGTGGTCTTGGGGGGGGGGGGAGAAATATAGTGAGTAGATATTCAGGTCCTAAATGATTTTTTAAGTGAGATGGACATGATTATATTGTTACGTTATTTCGTTTGTTATTTCAAGAAGTTGGGTCTCTTGTTGGGTACCATACAGCAGAAAAAATAGGAACAAATAAACAGCAATTTCAGTATCAACACTGCAGTAGCAAAATGGCGATTTATATTCCTCACTTGGAGAGGGGTTGATCTAAAATAGACTCTCCGATAGCAACATGGTTTGATAAATTTTGGCGAAGCAATATCCAGTATAATGATCGGAAGGAACTTTGTCGACAAAATGGAAAAAATCTTTGGGAACTGAATTTTGTCCCTGGCGTGAGACGCGCAAGCGCAGATATCGGTACTCATGTCCCGGAGAGAAAAGGTGGCGAAAGAGAAAGAGTTTTTACAAATATATATATTTTTTATTTTTTTTTAAAGAGAAAAATGGTTGGCCAAAGATTGCAAAGGTTCCCACCACAGTCAATGAGAAGAAAAGTAGGCACAGAGGTCACAGGTATGATAAACAGAGACCAAGGTATATTGTTTCCTTTAGACGAATTTCTGATATTGGCGTCTGTCACTTGTCCTTTGCCAACCAGGGTGCACGAGAACCAGTAGTTTTCCATGCGAGGTGTAACGGAGAGCACCAAAGAATAATCTGGAAGCTTCGAACTAAACGGATTCCAGAACGTCTAATTGGCCTTTAGTGCAATATTCAAATATAGCACATCAATACCAGACAAAAATCAAATAAAGGTAAAGTACAAAATAAGTTCAAAAAGTCATCCAAGTTAATTCAATTTCGTTTACGTAAGAAAGGCCAAACGTTTGTTGCAAAGAAACATAATAGGCCGCAAATCAATTGCCAAGTTCCATGATTTAAGAAAAGTATCGCAGAGACTAATAGGGCTATGTACAAAGAAATATACACGAATCAATTAAACACTAGTCGAAGTGTGATGCACGACCAAGAGAATAAATCACAGGCACATCGCAATTTTTCCGGAAACCCAATCGGAAATGTTGTGGAGGAGAGTATCGTAGGATGGAGATGAATTGAAAAACTTACAAAACGACATCAATTGACATATTGAGTCAAAACATGAAATGAAATGTAACAATCCTGCATTTTCATTCTATGTACCGGTGGATGGAGAATAATAATTTTGGAATTAAACATTTTAAAATCGAGAAACACGATGGTGATCTTGGGCATTTCTGCGAGCCTATTTGACAAGGAACCCAGACAGTATAATTTGTTTATCGATCCTGTTAACCCCATTGATAAGACATGATTATATTCTTCGAAGTTCCTTGAGAATTTCTGAAAATCTTCGACAATTACAGATATACCCCTGTTAGTAACATGATGTTTAAATTCCTTCGAAGGGTAATTCTATACATGAATTCCGAGGTACCAAACTCACGATCATCATATTTGCACTTGAGATTGGAAGCGCGACACTAGTGTATGTACGTGAAATGCATGAATGAACATGGAGAACAATAGAATGTCCAGCAAACTTCGATAAATTTGAATAAATTGTATATCCCACCATTGACTGTGCATTTCAAATTTTGAGTATGTAAAGCACTAGGTGAGGCTGAAAAACTTTCTTTTCAGCTTCCTTCATACAAAGTGTGTCCCTGGTTTCCGTGGGCAGATTATTTTGGGGAAAATGTCCGTCTTCCTAGTGTATTTCTTTGTAAAATACCCACACCCTTGCAGGACATCAGGAAAGACCACTGGGGCGTGATTTGTGTATTCAGTTATTAACAGGCAACATTTCTTGTATACTCGCACATTGGTTACACAGGACATAGTGAACAGTTCTACTTTCAGAATATGTAAGTTACAACATACATGCCAGAAGTGTTCAATTTATAATGTTGGATTCTACGAAAGCCTTTGATGGGAAAGAGTATATCAAGTTGTTCAAAATATTGTTGCACAGAATTTCATGTCCAGATACAGTTACATTGTTAATTAACGTTTATGCTAATGAACGTAAATACGCTTGGAGGAAGTGTCTCAATTGGAGCAAACGTGTTGATTATGTATCAAATAAATTATCCCGAGTGTGTGGCATACTTTCTAAACTAAAAACCTACTGCATCAAAGCATATTTCAACTTATTTACAATGCCTTGTTTTTTACCGTATCTAATTATGGAATAACTACATGGGGGTTCCACTCTTGCAGTAGACATGAAAAACTGCCAAAAAAGACTTATCAGTAATACCAAGGACAATGCACACACATCTTCTATCTTTAAATAAACTTGGCCTTCTTAAGTTCAGTGATATAATCAAGCTATCCTGAATCAAAACATACTTCATGTACAAAAACAATATGTTGCCTAACTATTTCAATGATATGTAACTTTCACCAGATTCAACGCACTGATAGACCCAGGAGAATTGTAACAATACCACGTAGATATGATGCGAAAGTGCATGATATTTCTATTTTAACTCCCATTATCCCAATACTATTTACAAATACCAAAATTTATCGCTTATGTTAAAATCATTAAATACCAGATTTAATTCATGAAAACTACTTATCTGGGATAGTTATAACAAAACTGATACCCACTCCTTAAAAGGCTTCTCACAATTTGCTAAGAACAATATTTTTAACCATTTTGAAATTGACTGTAACATTATCACTAGTCACGTCTGCAACAGACGATAATTAGTCATAACATATGTATTATAGTTACTTGGTCCATCAACTTAAGTTTTGTAAAATCTGTTATCATTCAGCCTACTGTATTCTGTTAGAAATCTTACAGCCGATGAGTTTACACATAGTAATTAAGCATAATATATCTTTAGGCTGGCCTACATGTCAGGGACTCCTATCAATCTTAATGTATGGCCTCCTGGTCTAAAACTCATTAACGTATTCTTGTACCACATTGTGTAACATTGTTTACACCAAATCAAGCTTTTCTATTCTACCTATCTGTTGTTGTGGACCGATAACAGCATTGACTCTTTTAGTGCCAAGTTTTGGATCAAGTCATTAGCTTCTCTCAACGCGCTTTGAGGGCATCGCACCCAAAGCGCGCTGAGCTGTTGAGGGCATTGCACCCAAAACACGCTGAGCTGTTGAGGGCATCGCACCCAAAGCGCGCTGAGCTGTTGAGGGCATTGCACCCAAAGCACGCTGAGCTATTGAGGGCATTGCACCCAAAGCGCGCTGAGCTGTTGAGGGCATTGCACCCAAAGTGCACTGAGCTGTTGAGGGCATTGCACCCAAAGCGCGCTGAGCTGTTGAGGGCATCGCACCCAAAGCGCGCTGAGCTGTTGAGGGCATTGCACCCAAAGCGCACTGAGCTGTTGAGGGCATTGCACCCAAAGCGCGCTGAGCTGTTGAGGGCATTGCACCCAAAGTGCACTGAGCTGTTGATCTGAGCTCTTATGCTGTCATAATTACGGGAATGCTGGCACATGATAGAATATTCTTTTTGCAAGGAGCATGAATCTAGCTCCCTTATTATGAATTGGAGCAGCTCGTTTTAAGAAGTTCTACTTAAATCGCAGTGTAGGCTGAAAAGAGTTTAACCGTTTAAATTGAAAAGAGACCTTGACAGTGATGCCAGCAACCCCGAAAAGTGGTAGAGCATGACTAAAACCATACCTGGGACTAAATTAGAGTTTTCAGAAGACATCCTTTTGGCAGCAGAATGGAACAGTGTACCTCGAAATGGTCAGAGGAGCCAATAGCTCGGACTACTGAAGAATTCATATATCCATGGGTCAAATCGCCCAAAAGCGCTCGGATGTAAGTGTACGTGTTCACGTCAATAGCAAAACACTTTGGTGAGGATTTTAGATATGACCCATGTGCTGCCGATAGTGTTTCTACTGTGTTGACAGGCGTAAAGCATACATTTATGTCAGCTCGTGCATCCTTAACAGGCTAATTATTCAATTTCTTATCAATATTATAAAAATGGGTCAATCCGTATTTTCCCAGACATCTAATAGGTAACCACTAATTTGGCTAATATTTTTACACTTTTTATTACGTAGTCCCATTCGGAGGAATATACCAATTACGTAAAACACTTCACAAATACTTCGGGCACGACATAGGCATATACTGTTCAGACAGGGTTGAAGCTGTGATTAAAAGCATACAATAGGTAAATATTTATTTCGTTATCTGCTACACCATAATCTACACGGACCTTTCCACATGAGCATAGAGAAATCCCGCTGGCTTTAAAGACCGAAACAGCATATTTACATCATCGACATGCGCAAAAACGGAGAACCGGAGATCGCCACTGTAACTTGTATATAGTCTGGAAAAAAATGTTCGCCTTCGCCAGGACAGTTCGTTATATTTCATTTCATAACACGTGATGTCAAATTACCAGAGCTGGCAATTTGAAGCAGCAATTCAACAACACGACAAATTCTGATGGATGCAAAATATCAGCTGCACCGTTCATGGTAACAAAGTGTTTCAAACATCCAAAATCAAACTCCTATTTTGATGAGTAATCATTTGGATCTACCTGTTGATGCAACACTTAAACAAAAAAGAAAAAAAAATCACCTGCTCTGGCTGTTGCCTGAAATCCAACACGGACACTCTTCCATTCTGTTGGGTAATTTGAACGAAGAATGAGAACCATTTCTTCATTCTTGGATTTCAGTGTTTTGGTCGGACGCTGATAGCAACAGAACCTGTACAAATAAAAAAAAATACTGATGCTTCAAACTTATTCTGGTTGGTCTTGAAGTATTCAATAAAGCTATTTACTGAACAAGGCCCCGAAAGAACCCATTCCCCTTGTAAAAATGGAATCTAACCCATTTTTTTCTTTAAATAACATGACAACAAAGAAACTGTGGCATGTTCGCCGAGGTTTAACGGAGCCGAGATCCGTAGTTGTCTGCACATTATCCAAGCCTTAAAATATTTCTCTTGAGTTTGTCCTGGTCAGAATAAAACAGAAACAACAGCTATCTTTGGCGTGGGTTGGGCCCATTACGCCCAACTCGCTTCAAACACAGCCGTCGTATGCTGTCAAATGGTGTGGACATTGTTATCAACGCAAAGGATGGGCACGGAAAGATTGGTCTTCGAAGACTTATTCACTAATTATGTTATTGGCTTGAGACTTGTAATCCCATTTTGTTATGTGTTGAAATTTGACTACAAGTGTGGGTTCATATAGGCAGTTTTACTATAGGAAAACCCGCCTTTGATTGGTCCACACAGACCAATACTATACTGAACCCCAATGAAAAGTATCCACATAAAAAAATTAACACATTAATTTTGTAAGTTACTAAGTACTGTGTGTGCATATATGCATGGTTTGGAGCCTACATCAGGGTCATTCAGGACAACTTTTTAACTTTTGCTGGGTTGTTACATAATGCATGTGACTTTTGTGCACCGAATATGGCTTCTGACCACCACTCCTATTGGATGGCTAAAATGACCTGATGTTTTCAGTGGCTTTAAAAAGGGATGTTCAGCCAAGAAAAAAGCCAGTGGTCTCAGGTGTGTTGAGGCGATCATGCCGCGTCTGAGCCAAGGTCAAAGACACCATGCTTTGGGGCTTGCAGAGGGTGGAGTCCCAATCACTCAAATCGCACAAAGAATGGGGTGTACTCGGCGCACCATCCAACGACTAATTGAACGGCAACAAGAAACTGGATCCGTAGATGATCGGCCTAGGCCTGGCCGAGAAAGAGTGACAACACCTGGCCAAAACCGTCACATCCGGCTGATGCACCTGCGAGACCGTTTCCGTACAGCAGCCCAAACAGCCCGTGAGACTCAAGGGGTGAATCACCGTCCTGTCAGTAGTTCTACTGTGGAGAGGCGACTGAGGAGCAGTGGCCTAACAGCCAGAAGACCTTACAGGGGTAACCTGCTGACCCAACCCAGAAGAGAAAGACGACTGCAGTGGTGTAGAGCACACTCCAGGTGGACTCGCCAGCAGTGGAATACCGTCCTTTTTACTGACGAGTCCCGTTTTTGTGTCAGCAGAGCAGATGGCAGAGAACGTGTGTGGCGCCGGACTGGGGAGAGATATGCAGATGCCTGTGTCCGTCAGGCAGATCGATGGGGTGGACCCTCTGTCATGGTGTGGGCAGGCATCAGCAACCGCTACCGGACACCCCTAGTGGTCATTCAAGGGATCCTCAATGCTAGGCGGTACATTGATGAGGTGCTGGAGCCGCACATGGTCCCATTTATGGAGCAGCATCAAGATCTGGCGATCTTTCAGCAGGACAATGCACGTGCACACTCTGCAAGATTAACAATGAACTTTCTCAATGAGAACAACATCAATGTCATGGAATGGCCAGCGTTCTCACCCGATCTGAGCCCTATTGAACATTTGTGGGATCAGTTAGGCCAAGGTATTCAACGGAGGACACCTAGGCCTACTACCCGAAACCAGCTGATCCAAGCTCTGCAGGAAGAATGGAATAATGTTCCCCAACACAGAATTCAAACCCTGGTCAGCAGTATGCGCCGCAGATGTATAGCATGTGTTGATGCTCGAGGTGGCCACACCCATATTGAACAGAAAAATTTGTGTGACTTTCAATTAGGGCAGTTAATGACATTTTTTGCCTGTAAGTGACGTTAATGTCGGTAGAGCGTGACATTATTTTTACGCCAGAAAAGTGAATGCTTTGTTAAGTTCTAAGCACGTCTAGGTATGAAATGTTTCAAGTATAAACAATAAAATACTTCAAAATTGGCATGTGGATACTTTTCATTGGGGTTCAGTATATGTCACCATGGAAGAAGTGCGACAATGTGACTTATCGTACTTCCCTGGTAAACGCAATGAAAATGCAATACCACTGCGCAGCTCAATGCTGTATCCGGGCACTTTCTTATCACTTTCCCACTGAAATTGCACAAAAGCGGCCGGATGTAAGTTGCCATCTGTTTTTCTCTTTATGTTAAATTTCATCTCAATAGAAAACATTTTTGCCAAATAAGACCTAAAATAAATGCATGCCCAAGGCAATATAAGCCCACTTGTAGTCAAATTCAACATATAACAGTCTGGTTTGACGAGTGTCAAGCCAATGATATAATTACTTAATTAATCTTCAAAGGTCAGTCTTTTGGTGGTCATCCTTTAAAATAACAGTGTCCATATCCTTTGGAAGCAGCACTGTATGCATTATGTTGCTTTCACAGTTGGTGATGTCTAGAGTGGATGGTGGGGGGGGGGGGGCTCTACCATCTGGAATAAAATCTGCTGACCACCACCAGTTTCAACAAAAGCTAATAAGAAGCAGTCTTTGGGCTGGTCTACACTACCCAATAAAAAGATATCCTAGACAAGTTTCCTGTGTCTAGTTTTATGGTACATTTTTCAAAATACTGTTCCTTTTCTTCAACAACCTTGTAGCTGGCAACACTTATCGTAGATCAAGGATATCATCTTGAAACGTTACTAAATGTTCCGACTCAAGAGCTGTTGTTTTCGAGAGTTGAGAATAGACGATTTTCAAACGCAGCAGGGCAAACAAGACATGACATGGCCTGGTATTCGCATACATCAACATGAGGTCTTGACTAAAGACTGCTGGTTGAGCCCATAATGTCACTACAGGCTTTAGAATCCCACAACCTTGCATTAATAGTTTGAATATGGTGATGATTAACAATCATTTCCGATCAGCGGAAAGCCTGGTCGAACCCTAATGCTACTTTTCACTTTAGCTGGTGGTGCTTAACGATATTTCCTCCCCACTTCTTTATTGTGTCTGGGTGCCAACCCAGACATTTTGTTTTTCCAAGAATTCTTTCTTTCTTTCTTTCTTTCTTTCTTTCTTTCTTTCTTTCTTTCTTTCTTTCTTTCTTTCTTTCTTTCTTTCTTCTTTACGACCAGATTTGTTCGGAGTTTTTCTCGGACCCTACTATTCCGAAAACCACTAAACTTGCCATGGTGACTGACCTACCACTGAAATTAGGCACCTGACTTGGAATAGTCATGATGTTTAAAATTATGCAAATTAGGGGCAATTAAAATTTTAAAAGCTCCGTATCTTCCAAACTATTGCAGATAGGCACAAAGTTCTAACTTACACATGTAGGTTTGAGGCATCTGTCAATGAACAGTGAACAAAAGTTCTAGAAGTGGAACTAAATGTGGCAAGTTTGAAGCTTTTTCATTATGTTAATTGTCTGAATGTATGCTTGTGGAAGGGGGAAAAGGGGGCACATTGTGTTGAATATGAAATGATTTGTTACATTGATACAAAATAATTTATACTGCAATCATGAATTACATATGATATCATGTCAGATTCACATGTTTAACTGTTTAATGGAACAACCATCCCTCAATACTTCTCGTGTAAAAAAGCTCATAACCATCATGAAAACCCTCAAATGTGGCTACAGAACAGTTCTACTCACTGCTAATTGGCTGAAGGTCAGGATTTAGACGGGGTCCATTGAATATGCAAGCCTGCCTACAGTGCTCTTAACCGAGCCCCATGGGGTCTGCCTTATCACTGGACATGCAGTATGTTGGGCAGCTGTTTGTGTGTGTGTAGGAAGATGGGTGGCAGGTTGGTCATATTTTCCTGCTTGGATAACTGTCAGGCCATTTTTGTATGTGGCTGGTGGCTCAGGGTGGAGGCAGGTTGGTCACATTTTCCTGCTTGGATAACTGTCAGGCCATTTTTGTATGTGGCTGGTGGCTCAGGGTGCGTGTCCAGTTGCCAAGGACCCTGGGTCTGCTAAACAGGCATCACCTTGAACAGGGACCTACATGTGTAAATTATTCTGCTATAAAAATTTGAAAGAGGTGGTGACTGGGCCCTCTCTCTCTCTCCTCCCTATCCCTCCCCCCTCTTTATGTCTGGGTGCCAACCCAGACATACTGTTTTCTTTCTTTCTTTCTTTCTTTCTTTCTTTCTTTCTTTCTTTCTTTCTTTCTTTCTTTCTTTCTTTCTTTCTTTCTTTCTTTCTTTCTTTCTTTCTTTCTTTCTTTCTTTCTCTCTCTCTCTCTCTCTCTCTCTCTCTCTCTCTCTCTCTCTCTCTCTCACATTCTTTCTTTCCACTCAATAATTTGTCCGGAGCTTTTCTCAGACACCATGCAAGCTACAATGTTTAAACTTGGCACAGTAACAGAGCTAGTAGGGAAGTTGACTATCTGACTTTAGGCACAAAATTTTAATGGGCAAATATAGGTTTGTGAAACCCACCAATATAATGGACAGCATAAAAGTTGTAGAATTTGACATTATGCTTACAAGGGGCATTCAAAAATTTAAAAGTTGAATATCTTCAAACTATTATAGATAGAGATGCCATTCCAACTTCAATTTATGGGCTTGTGACATAGCTGCATCCAATGAACCATAATCCACAATTGTACAATTCTAATTTATGTAAATAAGATGAAAACAAGAAATTTAAGTCTTTGAATAACTTCAAAACTATTATACACAGAGCTGCCATTCCAACTTATATTTGTAGGTATGTGATATAACCGCATCCAATGAACCATAAACCAAAAATGCAGGCCTTAAATTTATGCAAATTAGGCAAATGCACAAAATTAAAGTCTTAAATCACTTCATAAGTATTACAGATAGTAGTGTTATTCCAACTTCACTTTATAAGTTTGTGACATGGCCATATGCAATAAACCAAGGACCAAAGTTGTAGCATTCTAATTTATGGAAATTACCGTAATACACAAAACATAGTTTATGTTCAACAATGGCAATGTGTAGCATTTCACACTGTTCTCATTTTGAAGGCACCCAGACAGATTTGCTGTCAAGCAAATCTTCTTTATAGTTGTACCCGCTCTTTTTCGTCCCAAAGGGAGACGCCCAAAGCCATTCTCGAATCTCTCTTGATCAAACCGGTCTACGGCGACTGGTAACTTAACTCTTTCACTGCCAACAGGAGATATGCATTTTAATTTCCCGCCACAACTGCATACTTGATTGCCTTGCCTAGTTTATTGGAACTCCCAACATGAGGACAGCGATTTAGGCTTATCTCTGGTCAACCTTATGAATCGGTACAATCTCTTTCAACTTATAGATGAACCCACTAGGATAAATGAATACTCGAATAATTTATTAGACCTTATCATTACTGATTCCCAAGGTCTTGTTCTGGACTCTGGAACCCTTGCTCCAATCTCAAATTCTAACCACTGTGTAATCTTTTGTTCTAACTCCCTTTCCCTTCATAAGGACAACCCCTCAAAAGATCAGTATGGGACTTCAATAAAGCTAATTTTTGTGACCTCAATGCTGCCCTTTCTACAGCCCCTTGGAACATTGCTCATGATGTCTTTGATTCTATTGATGATGCCGTATCCTACTGGTCTAATCTATTTCTATCTACTGCAAAGGACTTTATTCCCTTTAAGGAAGTCACCATTCGCCCTAAGGACGAACCTTGGGTAACTGCAGACATTAAAAAACACATTAGACGTCGAAATCGTGCATGGAAACGCTTAAAGAGAGCATCCAACCAACCCCGTCCCCATAATTACAACATTCACCTCAAGATTGACAGGTTATACCAATTTTACAAAAAATATCGCAACAAGGTTGTGACCATAATAAGGAAATCTGTCTCTTCTTACTTTCCCAATCTTCAGCTTCGACTTGATGAGAAAGACATTAATCCTAAACAATGGCGGAGCTTGTCCAAGTCTGTTCTGGGATGCAAAATTCACCAAGATATGCCCCCAATCATTGACGATAAGACGATCGTATCATGCATCACGGAAACATGTGAATTTTGTAACAAATACTTGGCCAGTCAGTGCAAAACACACCCTGATGCTGATGCCCCACCCCTGCCCGATTTCACGTTCCGAACTGAGGCACGTCTACGCAATATTACCATTAATGAAGACAGTGTCAAGAAAGTTCTATCTTCCCTGAGGCTATCCTCTGCATCAGGCCCAGATAATATAGGGAACATCCTACTTAAGAACACAGCAGATTCGATATGTAAACCACTTACAAAAATCTTCCAACTTTCTCTCAGTCTTTCTCTCTTTCCCAATGCTTGGAAGAGATCCAACATATGTCCTGTCTAAAAATAAATATCGTCCTTTTTCTTTGCTCTGTAATGTTTAAAGGGTGCTTGAACGACTGGTCTTTAATGCACTCTATGAATACTTGGTACAAAATAACCTACTCACTTCCAAAAATTCTGGCTTTAAGGCCAATGACTCTACTATCAATCAGCTTGTGTACATCTCTAACAATATCTACAACGGCCTAGAACAGTCCAAAGAAGCCAGAATGGAATTTCTAGATGTATCCAAGGTGTTTGATAAGGTTTGGCATCCCGATCTCTTCTTTAAACTTCGACAACTCGGCATCTCTGATAATCTTGTAGCGTGGATTGATAGTTATATCTCTAACCGATTCCAACGAGTGTTTATTCATGCCCAGTCTTCATCATGGCTATCAATTGAGGCTGGTGTGCCCCAGGGTTCCATCTTGGGTCCACTTCTCTTTCTTGTCTCTGTTAATGACCTAGTTGACAATAGTATATGTGATGTCAGACTTTTTGCTGACGACACCAGTCTACTTGAAGTTGTCAATAACCCCATCGAAACTTCTAATCACTTGAATATTAATTTCTCTGTTACACATAACTGGGGAAAGTTGTGACGTGTTATCTTTAACGCTTTAAAGTCTCTTTCTGTCGTATTTTCAACCAAACTTGTTAAACCACAGCATCCATCCGTTCGTCTTGGAGACTCTGAAACACCTGCGACAGACTCACACACTCATCTTGGTATTACTCTCAGTAGCAATTTATCTTGGCATGCTCACATTACCGTATTACTACCAAAGCGAGCTAGCGAACTGCCCTTCTGCGTAGATTCAAATATAAACTTTCCCTCGAAGCTCTGATTAAACTTTATTTAACTATGGTTCGACCAATTCTTGAATATGGCTGTGTGCTCTTTGACAACTGTGGTCAGGGACTTTCTGATCGTATAGAATCCATACAGTTTGAAGCTGCCAAAATATGCACAGGTGCATTAAGGCACACATCATGCGTTAATCTCATACGTGAACTTGGTTGGACAACACTCGCCAGCAGGAAGACGTATTTTAAGTTACTTCTTCTTTCCAAAATGTATCACAACTTAACACCCTCCTATCTGTCTCGATTAATTCCTCCTACTTTTAATGTTCGAAACCTCCGACACACTAGCTCCATACGTCCCATCAATTGCAAAACTAACCGCTTAGACAAATCCTTCCTACCTGACGCTATCAAACTGTGGAACAATCTTCCCTCCGATATAAGCGACTCAATTTCCCTCCAAATATTCAAATCAAACCTGAAAGCAACACTACTAGCAGTGGATCATGTTCCTGTTTACAAAACCCAAGGACACAGATTTGCCAACATTTGTCATACCCACTTTCGTCTTGGATTCTCGAGACTTAACTTTGATCTCTTTAAAGTCATCATCCCACAACCTACATGTTCTTGTTCCTACCCCACTGAAGATCTGCAACATTACCTGTTTTTTGTCCAAAGTATTCAACTTATAGAATTAGACTTCTCAACTCCATCATCCCTATTATTGCTCCCGGCGTCCACACGAATCTGATTATACACACAGCGAGTGACAGGCTAGCTCATATTCTCTTTGGTAGCGACCAATTGTCCATTCCCTTCTACATACAAATTTGTGATGCTTTCCACAGATACATCTTAGATACAAGACGCTTCATATCTTAGTTCTGTTATGCATAAGCAGTAATTTTCAATTGAGTTAGTCGCTGATTTACATAATTCTTACTTCTCAAATGTCCTTCATGAAATTTTCTACCGCTAGTCCGTATTATTGTGAACAGGGACGTTTATGTGTACATTCTACCTGCAGTGAACCATTTTGCTTTGTTTTGCATTTTGATGATTACTACTACTGTGATTTTTGTATGCAGGGTACAAATCTGAAGCATGTGTACAGCTTCTCTGTTAATTGGGTAACTTTATTCTTGTTTTGTCCCGTGTGTTTTGTAATATACATTTTGTGTGTCACTCCATGTTCTGCAGAACCCCTCGACTTGTGTCATCTCGATGTACTATATGGCGACCCAGTTGATATAAATATGTTTAAATTAAAAAAAAAAATAGTCTCGCTTGACGAAATATGGCGAGTTACGGGTCTGTACCTGTGGGGACAAGGAGGATATTTTTAATATTTTGGGAATAAAGAATACTTATTAAAGGCAGATGGAATTTTTTCTTTATATATGACTCGGGAAGTACTAGATGAACACCAGTTTGGCATTTGTGAACTAAAATTTCTCAAAACAAAAAAAATGAAAATTTTCTGAGAAATGATCATATGGCCCTGTCTGTGACAGTGATGTGACCCGCACGTCCCCCGTGATCGTTTGAAGTCAACCCCTTGCTTTGTGGCTATGCATACGGCGTACTGCGACTGAAGTTCAAGTATTTAAATTGCACCTTTCTGAATTTTCAAACGGATGTCATACTAACATTCTTTCCAAACAGGCTTTTCATTCAAGCACCGCCATGCTTATAGGCGCATAGAATATAATGGTCCAGGTCAACAGCTTCCTTCGGTGCGCCCAAAGCGCACCCAGGAAAGCTGTTGACTCAGTTCAAAACTTGGCACGGAAAGAGGTAAATGCTGCCTCCTTCATTCATTGTATTAAATATTGCGCTTTCCAAAATATATAAAGGTTGTCTGCTTCATCTGCTTTCTCAAAATATTTTTCAATGACAATTTTCGGCAAAACTAAGCAGGATAAACATGCCGACAGTCAATAGCCTAACACTCGGGGTACGTCAAGGAAAGCTGTTGCGGTAGTTCAATTAACTTCCATTTAAAGTATTAAGCACAAAGGGTAAAAATTTGGCCACAATGCGCCCTCTTTTGACATAATCATGTGCTTTTTTGCGATATCTTACTTCGACTCTCAAACTATAAGACCATGCTGGCTCCCTCCCCCCCCACACACACACATCTTTACCCACTGAGATCGAAGCTGTTGTTGGCTGCATGGTGTTAGGTCTTAAGATGCGGTTCCTACTGCAAGAGACACTATCTGCGCTGCACCAAGAACGTTCGTGAGTTTGTTGTTAGGCGTTGCTTCATATTGAGTCTACGTGTGGTGAACGACGGATTTCAAATCAGTTTACCTTTTGTGGACACATACACGTATATGTTTTGCAAAACTGTGACACATGCAGGGTTAAATATATTTTAAAATGGAGAGTTGAATGTCTTGCTTGTTTAAAAAGCCGCTCCACGTGCACACGCATGGGATACACCTAGCTGACTCTTGTGTATGTCATAAGTGGTTATCGTTGTAAAAACAATGTCTTATTGAAAAGGACACATATATATTAATCTCCTGCCAAAAATATTTGACCATGTGGCCTGGCAACTGTTACAATCAAGCCCCGTGTTGCCGTCGCATTGATGGAAACACCAACCGTGTTACAAACACTCGTAGTAACACAGAATATTTTTTCCATTTAGATGATATTTACTTCTCATATCTAGCTCAATGTATGTTTACAGATATGGCTATGACTTTTTCAACCTTGGTAATTTCCAAGTCGCTAGTTTTTGCAAAAGCAACATTTTTTCACGTTTGATAAAGAGATCTCCCTGCACACATGGATACATTGTTTTTAAGTGATACAGGCAAAAGGAGTATATACGCGGTTAATATGAATGTTCAGTATTGGTTATCGCGCCGAACTGCACATTATATCCATAAATATATTTCAGCAAATTTTCGTTCTGCATTTTCTGACAAAGTTGTAAAAAACAAAATGTCTAAATGGTGGACCAAGCACTGGGAAATACAATTCTAATTGCTGCCACCATTTTGATATTATTGTCAACCTATTTGTCTAGTGTTGCATAGCGAGACAGCGTTTTTAATTTTTTGATAAGTTTGTTTTCCTTAAACGCATCAAAATACCACACCTGCAAGTCAAACAATCAGTATGTCGTGATATTGTGGCGATAAAACCATGTCAATAGACATGACAGGGTGTTATGGCCACAACGAAACCTTTACCTTTATTTCTGAAAATCGAAAAAAGCAAAACATTTCACTCCATGAATATACGTAAACCTCAAGTACAACACTATGCTCTTTGACCTTGAATATGAACGTGGAGGTCAGTTGTCATACTCATCAGGAAAATAATCTGACATACATTCATATTTATATCATTATGGTTGTGCAAAGGTATATAAGGATATGCTATATGTCATAGTAAAACCCCAAATCTTCACAGGAAACCCTTTATAAAATGTACACGTTTTCGTTGGTCTTACATGAAAATATAAACAGATCTTGAAAATAAAGCCCAAATTTTGGCGTCAAAATTGACAGGATTGGACAACCCCCGACGATTAAGTCTCACAAAATTGTATTCGTATCAATTTTAAGCTGTATGTAGTTACTAATACTTGATTATGCTGTTTTGCTGTGCACCAATAACAATTATATTTTTGAACTCAGTGCCTGATGTTGCATAACTGTACGTTCTAGGAGTGTATCTCAATGTATCATGGGCAAACACTATAAATATAATTGAAAAAAGTGGATTTTTGGTTGTTAAATGTTGCGGTAAAGCATATAAAAACAGTAATAAACCGACACTATTCCTACATGTTTGATGGACAGCGTCTATATAAGTATTGTTGATTCTTAAGTGGAAACATTGTTGTGGGTCAGTCGGTTACACACTGGGGCCAATGAAGTCAAAAGTGGACATTAGAATAGCCATATTTGGGTGATATGCTGGATACATATGGTAGATAAATCGAGATTTGATCTAACTTGGCATGTTCATGATCATACCCGTAGAAAAAAAATAAGCATGTTCGGTGACCTTGAGATCACCTTGAAGTGATCTTGACGGTCACTTTAGTGATCTGGATAGGTCTTGTTTGGCCTATATTCGTCTTTTTGACACATTTATAACGATAAATCGCAAAAGCGAAGAGAACAAGTTGTTTAAAATTTTGCGCAGAACGTTTCAAATAGTTTCAAAATTAGCTCCAAAAGAAGAAAAAGTTGCACAAGTTGCAATTTCCAATAGTTTATTCTATTTTTACAAAACTGGCATACATTTGAATACAAATTAGGGCATACACGAAGATAATGCTTATTTAGTACATAGTTGTTTTAAAAATTCATCCGGAAATCTTATTTTTTAAAGAAATTACGTCCATTTGAAATTTTAGCCCATAAACCCATTGTTGGAGGCAACCTTGGATTGAGAAATCGAAAACAAGTCTTTGATTTCAAATTGATATAATTTCACTGAGATTAAGCAAATTCACGTCGACTTTTGTTCAAAATTATCCACTCTTTTAACTGCATTCGATGGTGGCCATACTTTAATGAGCCAATTCGAAACTTTCCTCAGATTTGGTAACAATACCTTTTCTACCCAGAATTTCCTAGAGCAGATAATATTTTGTTATCTCCCAAATATTGTTTTTCATGATAATCCCCAGACTCCCTTTTTTCAAATAAATGGCCAGTTTGAGAATGTGTGTCAACATCTGTCTGAAAATTGACACAGAAATACGTTTATGGCTATATTTTTGTGTTCCTTGTGGGTCTTCAAGGTCAAATGAAGGTCAAGTTTTATATATCTGTGGCATATCTCACTATCTGCCAAGTTTCATAACGATTGACCTTTAACTTCAGAAGATAATGCCAAATGTATTCATAAGTAAATAAAAATAGTTCATTTGGCCCCATCGTGTAGTGTCACTCCAATGTCAAGCGTGTACCCATGGGTAATCACGTACATGAATAACACCCACTATTTTAAGGATATTCACAACTACATGACTTTCTTTGTTGGTGGGGCGCAAAGGGGCACAGGAAAAAAGCCAGTGCCCTTAAATTTGTTTTATGGAATGTACAAATGTGCAGCAACCTTAACATTTTTTTGCTCGCCTCTTTCTTTCCCGCTCTTTGTCTACTCTCTGTTCAATACATTAATGATCAAACTGATGGGTATGTGAGACCTTGCTAAGATCTCGTTGACATGATGACTCTTACCTTGGCCCTGGGAGCCCAAGATCACGTCCGTAACGAACTTCAAGCCAGTGAAAACAGACTTTCAAATGATAACAGTAGAATCCAAAATTACCCTTGAAGGTCAGCCAAACCCGATGATGGCTGGGGGCCTTTATAAGCCAGTTGCATTCCGTCATGTCATGGTAGTACCGCCTAGGTCCATACCTTGGTGACTTCACGGTGGCTTCTTGTCCAGACGATAAATCAATTTTACCGCCACAGGTCGCTGAACACCAAGCGAGGAAAATAGAAAAGTCATCTGTATGCATTTTGCTCTTTAAATTAACTGAGAGAGCTATATACCAGGTGAACATGAAAATTATCTTTATATAGTACTACTTGCATTAGTGTTTTATTGTACAAGATATACCATCATCAACGTTCACCGGCTTAAACGACCAAGAACAACCTGACTATGTGTCACTTTCAAATATAAAATTGCGACTGAAAATTTTTATTAAAACTGGAAGGTTTCATTATTGACTCCGTAGTTTGTATGCTCACCTCCTTTAGGTTTTCCGATCTCTTCACAGTAGCGGCCACCAAACCCATCCGGACACATACACCTATAGCAAGCGTTTGGATCCTGGTAGCCTCTTCTGCGACACGTGCTTCTGAGATCTCCAGGTTTACAAACTCCTGGAAGACAAAGGAGGATTTAAAAAAGTTCAAACTTTGTGCTCCTTAAACAAAGATTTTCGTTGCCTCAATTTTATGTACCTAAAATGTAACTATTTATCCTGAATGACAAAGAAAAAAATTTGACTAGAAAAGAAGATTTGCAACAGAAACAAAGGAAATCTTTCTGTGTGCTTACAAAAGTTGCAACTATTCCTAGCTAAAAATTTTGAAGGTCCAGGTGAAATTGACCTTTACCTCTAGAGGTTACTTGTAAATTTATAAATGTGTAGTGTAGCAATACCTACAATTTGAGCCCGACATGACTGAAATTGGATGAAAATTGATTCAGTTATGACTAGATGAAAGTTTGAAGGTCCAAACGACCTTGATCTTTGACCTTGGAGTTCAAATGTAAATAAAATGTACAATTTTTCAAAATCAATATTCTAAGCCTAATATGAAACAAATCAGATGAAAATTGAATAAGTTATGGCTAGATGAAAATTTGAAAATGCCAAATAACCTTGGCCTTTATCTTTGAGAGGTCACATGTAAATTACAAACATGTGCAGTGTTGCAAAACCTATTAGCAGAGTCCCAACACGATTAGATTTGGATGAAAATTGATCAAGTTATGGCTGGATGAAACTTTCAAGTCCGAATGACATTTACCTCTTTGACCGTTCGATATTTCATGTTAATACAAACATATACAGTGTTGCAATACCTGTAAGTTGAGTCCAACATGATTAAATTGGATGAAAGTTGACCAAATTATGGCTGGATCAAATTTCGAAGGTCCAACTGACCTTGACCGTTGTCCTTTAGAGGTCACATGTAAATTACAAAAGTAAGCAGTGCTACAATGTATAAAATGTACGCCCAGCATGAACCAAATCATACAAAAATTGACAGAGTTGTGGCTAGATGAAACTTCCAAATGTCCAAACGACCTTGACGTTTGACCTTTAGAGGAAACATATTGATTACAAAAATATGCAGTGTTGCAGTACTTACAATATGGGTACAATATGGTCCACATTGGATGAAAATTGACAGAGTTATGGCCCGATGAAAATTCCAAAGGCTCAAATGACACTGATCTTTGACCTTAAGAAGTTACTTGCAAGTTACAAAAATTTGCAGTGTTGCAATACCTACAATCTGGGTACAACACGGTCAAAATAGGATGAAATTTGACATAGTTGTGGCTGGATGAACATTCCAAAAGTCCAAATGAACTTGACCTTTCACCTTTAGAGGTCACAGGTAGACTACAAAAATGTGCAGTGTTACAAACATATTAATTGAAATTGGATTGGTTACCTGCACCTATAAAAGTTTTGAAGATATTCAAGTTTTAAAATTCAAATGCCCCTAATTTGCATAATCTTCAGCACATTTTATCTTCTTTCTTTAAAGACCACCCAAAAAAGTTGAAAAATCAAGTTACATTTAACAACTAAAATGTTGCAACAAATTTTATGAAAATGACACATGACAATCACCGTGTGACCAATAATGCAGACTGGATCAGGTTTGCCACGTTTTATCGAAGACAGCTTATAGGACTATATTTTGTCTTCGGACGTATCCATTTTGGTAGTAGTAATCACTACCAGTTAGAGACATAAACAAACCGATTCACAGTTTCCTTGTGATTGCATGTTTATACGCCTTGCCAATTTAGAGTAAGCAGACTGCAGCAAATGATGGATAATGCGGCAGACCCAGACTCAGACTCGGAATAATTCTATTTAACACAATCAGGGAGGTGTATGTCATGCACCTCCCTGACATATTTAAGCAAAAAAAAAAAAAAAAAAAAGGAATTAGTTAGTTGTGCTATCTGTTAAAAAAAAAGTTCTGTACAGCTCCGTGCATAAACATAAACCTCGATGATATCTCTAATACATATGAAAAGTCAGGACAACTCCTACTGATAAGGATCTATAATCCACTACCATCGGAGGCACCTACAGAGAAACGACAAGATAATGTAGACCATTGGTCAAAAACAAAGAGAGGACTACCTAAAGTGTACGGATATTAAATATAAGAGTACTTAAATCTAGGTATTACAAATGTAACAGTCTGAAAAAGAACAAGTTTCACAATATTTACCACAGGAAATAGGTCTATATTTTCAGCGAAACCAGAACAAGAGTGTGCGTTATTTTTTTCCAGTAAAGCGGGTGTTTCTTTAATTGATGATGCAATATAATATAGAATGCAACTTTGAATAGTATGTCTTGAAGGTAATGGGTAACGAGGTGCACCTCGGCATCTTATATGGCGTGAATGAGTGACTGGCATTTGAGAAAACATATTATCAAAGTCAATACTTGCAGGTAGCATTAAACTTAAGGGAGGCAAATGGAGATATGTTTTTAAATTCGCTCTCACGGGACATACACAACAGAAAAAAATAGCCGCGAAATAAGTAAACGATGGAAACATCAACAGTCTTGTCAGCATTTGTGATGACATATTCGGAAAAAAACAGAATAGATCAATGGGGCAATTTGAGGTTTGCTGGTGACAAGTGGCGTCATTTCAAATTAATAATCAGGTGGTGTGTAATGAACTATGGCATCTGCCTGAGACCTGGCTCTCCATGTCAAATAAAAAAAGAAGAGAAAAAGAAAAAGTTGAAGCGCCCAAACGGCGGAGGATTTAAATTCATTACAACTCGCCTGACAATGATGCATATTACGACTTCAGACTGCTCATCTATCTATCTATCTATCTATCTATCTATCTATCTATCTATCTATCTATCTATCTATCTATCTATCTATCTATCTATCTATCTATCTATCTATCTATCTATCTATATATGTGTGTGTTTGTGTGTGTGTGTGTGTGAGTGTGAGTGTGTGTGTGTGTGTGTGTGTGTGTGTGTGTGTGTGTGTGTGTGTGTGTGTTTGTGTGTGTACAATGTGAGGCATAATTTAGGACCATGGAACCCATTATTTCAAAGAAAATAATTATCCACCGGTTCACAGGAAGTGTTGCAATTAAATGTAAAATACTTGGGTTTGTATATGGATTGAGACAGTGTTTTACCGCTGCAGTATCTGTTGTTGATAGCCTGGGCGTCCAGGAAGGACAGTCCCGTACGTTGACCCATGGTCCTCTGGAACAGAGGATCAATGCTCTCCATGGTGTTTAACTTGAAAGCGTTCTTCGACACAGCCTGCAATCATTTCAGATTCGATCTTATTATCAGAAAGTTTTCCTTTCTTTCATGTACCAGCGTGCCTGTATTTGCCCCCTGAGCGGCCCACCGGACTTGCTATTGCCTGCTGTTATGGGCGCTCGTCGGGAGTGTATGGGAAACAGTGGCGACCAGGGGGATCCCATGGAAGCAAGCCAGTATTTGCGAAGCGATTGAATGAATGGCCCGGTCAATCAGTTTCGTCGGCGCACTTTTGGTGCAATGATAGCTCCCGAGTAAAGCATCTGAGTCAGACCAAGGCTTCCATCACCATATTTTGGACCGAGTCAACAGCTTTACGCTCAAAGCGCCCAGAGGAAAGGTTTTGACCTGCACAATAATATTTCAAGCAAGTGCACACATGCTGGTATTTGAATGAAAGGTCTTTTTAAAAGGAACATTACTCTAGCACCTTCTTACAAGTCACTGCAGTTCGATCGACTTTAGTCGCATTTGGCAATAAAAAGAGTTAATACTGAAAGGGTAAAGGAACAGTACATGTAAATGGACGCTGACAGTTTTCCATCATAAAAAGAAGTATATTGGACGTTTGACTTTGTCGAATCAAATTGCACTCTGTTGGAGCATGGTCTAAATCCTGCAACTGTATTATCAAAAAAAAAAAAAACAAAAAAAAAAAACGTTCCGTTGCATTAGCCGTATGACAACACTTCTCAATCGTCAATGCAACCGTATTCTTTGATCCACTCGCATTTTCATCCTGCGTTTATTTCCACAAATCGTGAAACCTGACCAAACTTGATTCCGCCAGTGCTTCTCGAATGCATCGAAGTGTCTAAGCGGCCATACTTTTGCCAGAACACAGTCTTGGTAGCCCAGCTGCTCTCTGATTGGTTACACCGACTTTCAGCCAATCAGAGAGCAGCTGGGCTGCCAGTCTGTGTCCGGTCAAAAGTATGGCAGCAAAACAACTTGGATGAATAGGAGAGGCACTGACGGAATCAAGTTTGGTCGGGTTTCACGATTTGTGGAAATGAACACAGGGTGAAAACGCGAGTGGATCAAAGAATATGGTCTGATTGACCAATTAGAACAGTTGTCACGCGGCTACTGTCACAGAACGAACTCGATTTAGGATAAGATACCCATTTGAATTTGGCGCTGGAATGTCGGACTTTTTGCCCGAAATGGATTTTGTGGGACATTTTCGACAATTATAGGCCTGTTGCGGTGGGCATTTGCGGATTTCAATGGATAATCTGTGTGATATACCTGTAGAAAATAGTTTTGGAATAAACTGGTGAGTTACCGCTTGTTGGTGTGTTCAGAAACGGAGAAATCATGCCAAGCGTGAGGCGGGATGGTGGCCCAGATGTGAGCTTCGTTTCAAACCTTTCTATGTAGGAGCTCCATGTGACGACGTTGTGATTTTAGGCCTATCTGCCACCATCTTATTAGCACAAATAATTGACTGCACAGATCAATACACAATATTTTATTGCAGATATGGTCCTATGTGGGTTATTGAACGCATAGATGTTCCAGGTCCAACCTCTTCACCCACTCCATCTTGCCCCCCCCCCCCCCGCGTATATTAGCACGGCAGCTTGACTGACTGAACGTTAAGAGCGCTTGTGCTGTGGTATAACCATTGGGAATCGACCGGGAACCAGTTGCCGGATGAATGTAAAACCAGCCGCGTGGAGCATACTCGTCAAGCATTCGACTCCCCAGCCTGGCCACGTGCTTGCTGTCCTCTTGCAAGCACGTGGCCAGGCTGGGGAGTCGAATGCTCCACTTAGCTGGTTTTACTATTATGTTCTCTATGTTATGTATCGTCCTGATCGAACTTCAAAAATTAAACTTTATATTCATATTTCCACCGTAAGTAAGAAACTTTCATAAGATACCACTATAATACTTACACGTGTTTACACACACACACACACACACACATACAAAACATGTAAACACGCAGTCTTAAATCTATATTAATTGTGAAATGTTGCCATGGACAAAATATATGTCATTTTCAACCTGCAGGGAAGGAACAGTAAGACTTGCTCACGTTTCCAGCATAGTGCATCACTGACCCCATGTCATAGGGCACTCCTCCGGTGTCCGCACCGTACTTGATTGTGAACTGACTATGAAGTTGATTTATATTCTTTGTCCGAACCTGGATATATAAATCTCGATCTGGTCTCTGTTGCTCATGGAATAACCCGAGGGAATGTCCAACCTCATGAACAGCAATACCCAACTGACAAAAAACATGAATAATTATGGGATAACCTGACACAGAGAGAGAGAGAGAGAGAGAGAGAGAGAGAGAGAGAGAGAGAGAGAGAGAGAGAGAGAGAGAGAGTACCGAAATGGCCAACAAAACATGAATGATTATGAAATAACCCGAACGAGCGATCAATCTCATGATCAGGTTGGTTATGTCAGTCCCGCTGATAAAGTTTTTGGCCCTCTACGGTACCTCATTTATCACGAAAACTTTTTTGGCCATTAGGAATATGAACATATCTTAATATTACTGTGAGTCATAGCGTTTAAGTTATGTTTATGTAAAATAATTTTATGTGAGATTCTTTTTTCCTTTGTATAATTTTAATGATGTATTTTTTCTGATCTGCTTGTACAAATGTGTACACATATTTTCCTGGCACCGGGTTTCAATGAAATACGCCGTATGCATATTAATTTCCCGCCACAAAGCACGGGTTTGACGCCAGGCAATCACGGGGGACGTGCGGGTCAGATCACTGTCACAGACACGGCCATATGTTCATTTGTCACAAAAATTAGCGTTTTTTGAGAAATTTAATTTCACAAATGCCAAACTGGTATTCATCTAGTATTTCCTGAGCCACATATAAAGAAAATTCCCATCTGCCTATAATAAGTATTCTTTATTTCCAAAATATTAGTAATGTACCGCTTGTCCTTGCAGGTATCGAACCCTATCGCGCCATATCCCGCCAGGCTAGACTAGGCAATCAGATATGCAGTTGTAGCTGGAAATTTAGATGCATATCTCCTACTGTTGTTGTTATCATCATCATCATCATCATCATCATCATCATCATCATCATCATCATCATCATCATCATCATCATCATCATCATCATCATCTTATCAGTGAAACTCTAAAAAGTTTGTGAGCTCACCAGGGGCAAACATCTGTCGGCCAGGTTTAGTTGTTGTGGTATCAAACTGACGCGACCGACGTAAGAGTAACATCCATCACCCTGGTTGGTTACGAGGATGTGATTGTATTTGTAGCTTCTATGCACAGGCAGCTCCACAAAACGAACACAAGTATTTTCTTCCCATTGTTTGAATGCTCGTCGGAT
Organism: Hermodice carunculata; assembly: GCA_964020975.1. Lineage (NCBI taxonomy): Eukaryota > Metazoa > Annelida > Polychaeta > Eunicida > Amphinomidae > Hermodice > Hermodice carunculata. Next base: position 39,561,892 of record OZ026618.1, read on the forward strand.
AATCTTCTTTTCGCGATCGGCTAAAACGTATCAAATGGATGAAAACGAATATCAGGCCCATATCCCTGAGATTTAGCTGATTGGTCGGCCGGTCAGGCTAAATATTCTACTTCCAAAAGAGAACAAGTAATCCATAAACTACTGACAGAAAGATAGTTCTATCTACTGTACATGGGCGAGGACACCTTAGATACAATATTGCCTTTTTTATGGGGAGAGTGTCTGAGCGCTCTCTCTCTCTCTCTCTCTCTCACTCTCTCTCTCTCTCTCTCTCTCTCTCTCTCTCTCTCTCTCTTTCTCTCTCTCTCTCTCTCGCTCTCTCTCATCTCCTTTTTGTGTTTTGTTTCGTTGGAATATTTGCCACTTGTGTGTTCATATATTTTAATACAATTGTGTGTGTTATCTCTCTGTCTCTGTCTCTCTCTCTCTACTCTCTCTCTCTCTCTCTCTCTCTCTCTCTATATATATATATATATATGTGTGTGTGTATGGTGTATGTGTATGTGTGTGTAATGGTGTGTGTATGTATGTATGTATGTATGTATGTATGTATGTATGTTTGTATGTATGTATGTATGTATGTATGTATGTATGTGTGTGTGTGTGTGTGTGTGTGTGTGTGTGTGTGTGTGTGTGTGTGTGCATTGCAAAATGTCATACCGCCGGATAAAGTTCATTTGTAATTTACCGTGCATTATCAGTTAAAAACACGTAATGTAGTCTGTAGAAAAGGCATCAAAACTTAATATGATTTTCATAAGATTTCGGTGCACATAAATTAAATTGAAGTTTCCTATAAGGACCACCGAAGGGACTGACAAAAATATGGTTCCAATACGGAATTATCATAATAGGAGAAATAATTCACTTAAACATTAAGGAGAAACAGGATTGAAAAAAATGGTTGTCAAACTACAGCAGTAGTATCTTTACGGATGTGGGTTTAATTTGAGATTCTACTGTATTTAGTACTTACAATGTTTTCCATCAAATTTATAGGGAATCTGGTTTTTCCACTTGGCGTTGGGCCACTTTTGAAAATTCTCCATCTTTCTCTCGGTTTTACCGGAAAGGATTTCGTCTCTTGTTAGTCGCAACGCTTTGATAGCATTATTGAGTTCAACATTGGTTTGTTCCTCAGTCATTAATATCATACATTGTTTCGAATGTAGGGGATGTGTGATATCGGACTTATTTTGCCTGCCCAGAATGTCTTTCAGAGGCTGCAAATATATGTTTATATGTATGACCAAAAAAAAAAAAAAAAAAAAAAATATGTTAGCATATACACATGCACAGTCGAATAACGCCCACAGCATATATTCTGGAAATAAATATTTTTGTTTCATGTTTTTTCTTTCAAATATCAGAGCTAAACATTTCAGTTTGCAAGAACAAGTTAACTTTGAGCCAGTGCTGGCTTACGATCCAGTCGACATGCTGAACATTGATGTGTTAAAATGGAAAGCCTTTGATCATCTCAAGTGCGTTGGTGATTACAAATTCATTTCGTGCTGCCCTGTTCCATGTAATTATATCCGCAAACACTGTAAGCATATTTTTGAAAACAGCCTGCTGTAGGAAAGTAAACATTGGTGCGTTATTACCTACCAGGAACCTAACTGTTGTCGTTAAATTACACTAATTCATAATACATAGAGACTAGTCTAATGTACATTACAATTAATTATATATATGAATATATACATATATTTACATATATATATATATATATATATATATATATATATATATATATATATATTCATGTTTCATATTTGTATTGCCATATTACCTTCGGTTTTCCTGTGGCTATGCTACTTTGTATTTGCTCTATTGCCCACAGTTTGGCGTTGATTTGATCATGCAAGTCACATGGCAGGCCGTGACACTTCAGCCAATCAGATCGTGACCCATTTGTCGGCTGCCAGACATTCTCCGTAACGTTCTCTGTCCTTTGGATACACACGGGGGCCATCTTGAACAAGAGTATACCCTTAGAGAGCGCCCCCTGTTAAATTTCTCTAATATTGACATTAGGGGCGCACCAATCACAAAGACAGGGAAAGGTCAGTATGGGTTGGATGGCGTAGTAAAAAACGCCGGGTACGCGACAAAAAAAAGGTAGATTAATACACCTGGTACCGCCTCATATATTGGCATGGAAACAAAAGTACAAATGGGAGTAAAATTAGAATGGATAGCATGTACGAGTGGTGGTGAATGGGAAAATAAATCTAGTTACAAATGGGTGTCGAAGAGAATGTATAGCAAAGTACTAAGAGTATTCTTAGATGACAAAAAGAAAGATAAGAACAATTGGGAGTAAGAACACAGACACAAGCTCAGCACAAAGAGTTGTACAAAATGAAACGAGGCAAAGTAAGAGTGGAAGTACATGAGAAAAGAAAGCTCAATACAAATCGTAGAAAAAAAGAGAATAGATAGCCAAGTACGATTAGTAGTTAATGGGAAAATAAAACTATTTATAAATGGGAGTTGAAAAAAAATAGATAGCGAAGTACGAAGAGTAGTAAATGACAAAAGAAAAAGACAGTACGAATGGGGTAAAGAGAAACAAAAGCTCAATATTGACAGTTGTAAAATAGAAACGAAGCGAAGTCCAAATGGAAGTGAAAGAGAAACGAAGCTAAGAACAAATGGGAGTAAAATAGAAAAGCTAAGTACCAATGGAAATAAGAGAGAAAAGAAAGCTTACTTCAAATGAAGTGAACAGAGAAAACATATTGCAAAAGCACGGTTATATCAATTCTTTCATTACTGCTTACTTATACTCAGCTGTGGGTAAATAGGAATTTTTGTCCGTCCGTCGGTTACACCTTCTATCTGCAAAAGGTCTTACGTCTTGAGATTTATTGGAAACTTACAACGGAAGCTGGGCATAATGCCAGACAAATCGTGTTAAACGGGCATGATGTTGCAGTAAAATTTTGATTGTAAAGAATTTTTCAGATCACAAGATGAAATGATCACTATAGGTACATCGTAGTATCGTACGCATTGGGTGTGGGGCACTCAAATGCACCTTTTATCTACAGCTGGTCTCTGGTTCTTTTTTTCAGTCGGATTTGGTTCAAATTTTGTGAGATGATTGAACACGACGCGTCCCACATAACATCACATATGTATGGTACTGCTATGAATTTTGCATTTCACAAAATGATCGCTTATGTGTTCGTGTTATCATTGCATGCTAAGGGTTGCTCCCTCGCCCATTGTATCTGCAACCTGTCCCAGGTCCCTTTGAACAGATGCATTTCACAATTGTAAGATCCACGGGAATAACCTGGACCGATACAAGTTACATAAGCACGTTTTTTTTCTTTTCATTTATAATGATTGTTTGAAAATGAAATGATTGGTGAGAACACTATGCAAAAGGTTCTCCATTGCATCGTGCCACTTCCTGCAACATTACGGATGCGTATACCGAGCCCACCATGCACTTTATAATAAAGGTCTTTTCTAATAGTTCTGTTACGGACCTACTCACCGAGTAATATATAGGACACTTTTGACCCCCATACTGGCTATATTATGTTCTTGAACACTACAACTTCTAGGCACTTTACTTTTAAATTTTAGCAAAACACCTGACAATATTATGACACGATATGTCCCACCTGAATACTTCTCTTCATTGGGGGGGGGGGGGGGGTCGCAGGGGTATCTTCTATTTATTTTAATGGTTGTAGGGGTATTTCCTAATCATTTGAGTAGGCGTGAGGGTATCTTCTTTGTGTCATCTCAAAGTACATCTCACTCTAGTTTAAAAAAAATAAGGCTTGTATCTTTAATCATAATTTTGATTTTGATAATGCATTATTCTTTGATATCCTTATGGATTATATTCCGAATAATATAAGACTTCACGGACATATTTTCTGTATTCTAAGTCTGTTTATTCTTTTTGAGACAAGAAAAGCGAACTTACCTGCATGCCGGAATACATTGTGGAGAATATAATGCATATAACCAACATGGCGAAGAAGATGCTGGTTATGCGGTTTCGCTCTGCACCCCCTTATCGTTACGCTCGCAAACCTCGACACTTATAAAAGAACTTACTCACACATTTACCTCCTTCTCAGCTTTAAGTAAAGGTTACTCGTATGAATGTGTATGCCTGATAACTCAAAGGAACTTATTTAATTGGTCAATATTATCAGTGACAAATTAATGATTGTTTATGCTTGTTGCATATTATAATTGTTGCAATTATCAGGTTCCGTATGCTACCAATCCACTGTAAACTATTATATTTATGTCATATAAGTTCATTGCAACATCCTCTTTAGAAAACAAAAATAACGTTAGCCCAAAGCACTCCGGTACGGAGCTACCTATACTTTCGATGCATACATTATTCGGGCAGTTGAAGGAACGTTAAATGGTGACCAGTCTTTCGGACAGCAAAGCATAAACGTAGACATATATCAATGTGTTTTTCTTCTTTTGTTTGTGCTTTATTGATGCTGGCCTTGTCTCCGTTTTAATCAGTTTTTGTATAAAAGTACTTGTCTCTTAATTTAGGAGAAGACGTTGACCTTTCCTGGCCACAGTAAGACGAAGTCAATGATCGTTCTCAAAGCAAAGCTATGTCCCTATTAAGGCGTGCGTCGTGACAGAGATTACCTCCAATTATCAGCATAAATGTTTCGTATAAACACAACATTTGACTGAAAGTATTAAATCGGACCCCCCCCCCCCAGAACATCCAGGAACAGCCACTTGGGGAGGGGGGGGGCTGGATGTCAAGGTTAAAATTGCACATTTGACACGAGAGCACTGGCTAAGTGCAGTGCCGGAGTGGGCGCATTTATTACAATAACTGCAATCTTCGTGTTATGTTGTTGTTGTTGTTGTTTTATTTCGTAAGAGGTTTACTCTGGAATCATCCCGCAATTAATTTACACCATGATGATCTTATCGTTTAAAAGGTAGCTTATTAGGAACAGTATGTATAAATTTTCTGGGCCAATAGATTAAGAAGAAATACTGATCTTTTGGATACATGAAAACAGAGAATGTGTGTTTGTCTCGATACAGGCACACTGAAGTTAGTAAACCATATTCACTCCCGAACGCCCTGTTTGCAGCGAGTGATAAAAGTTCACGTGTGCTGCTACTTTTTAAATGTAAATTGCAAGCGTTGGTTTTATACTTTCATTTTTGCCATCAGTATAAACAGGATACGTAAATATTCCCTGGCATGCAGTCACTCAAACCCACCATGAATGTGGCATTCGTACTACGTTGTAATATGCATAAGCCTGCTGATGAACACAGCGTGCCTACGAAGATAAAGTGCATTCAGCGACATACTACGCTTTAACTTTCTAGACCACTGCAGCGCGAACTCCATGTCATGTGAAGTTTTTCTGTGCATCATCTGGCAGTATTATCTCCAAAATTAGTCCCTTTTCAAAGACAAAGCGCAATAACAAGCAGGCTACGTTGTGTACCAAGGTTAAGCGCAAAATATCACTCCACTTTACTTTGTGGGGCTGAGCAGTTATTACTGTTTTACCTGTTTGTAGTGCAGTTATTACTGTTTTACCTGTTTGTAGTGAACTCGCCTCCTCAGCCGCTTGTGAAGCGTCGGTATGCATCCCAAACCTTTCCCATTGTGGAATTGTGTGCGCGTACACAGACGTTGGTTAATAAGAACACTCTGATTATGCCCCCACAAAAATAGGAAATAAACTTGCTCTGTATTTCTGGTAACCTCAGAATCTCACCATAACCTTGTTCACTATGTATGAAGTTTAGCAGTGATGACGAATTGCAGTTTTGCCGATTGATTCAAATGTTTGAGCGGATAAAAATAACAGTTTCTCAATGTATCAAACACATGAAAAGTTTTACTCTCTTTTAATGCAACTACATCACAATTGTCAATTCCTCTGAGCTCATCCCTACTCTCTCCATGTAAGGTATTTGCAGACCAGGGACGTGCCATACAGACGGCCCAAGGGTGACATAAAGTGTAATTTCTGCATTGATTTTACTCTTTCAATGCCAGTTTTGACAAAAGTCGGTCCGTACTAGACTGACAGCACAAAAATATATTCACATTCTTTGTTAACCGACATTTCGTTCAGTTACCAGCATACATGTAGTCGTCACTGGACAGCAAAGACCCTGTGAATGATCGAGGTAAACAGCTTTCTTTGGCGTGTAATGTACCAAAAGCTCCTCCAGAAAAGCTGTTGACAGTGTCAAAATTGAGTACTGGAAGAGTCAGGGGACGACTCTTCGCTTTTCCGGCCGGTCGACAGAGGCAGTTAATCTCACATTCCGTCCGCTTTAATTATTTTTTTCGAAAAACTAGGCACATTTATCAAAGCTTCGAATTATAGTCGTAGTGTAAATACGCAACATGTTAACACCTTTACTTAATTTATATCAAGTAAAGCAGTTTAGTCTGCCTTATGAAATGACCACACTCAACCAAAAAGCTACGCCCGCACATAGGAAACAATTTTGATTGGCTCGCCCTTGGCGGCAAGTTGTACCATGAGCAAAGAAAGTTGTTAACCAGGCACGAAAAAAAGTCATTCGTTCAAGCATATGTAATCAATCAATATCATAATTGTATCTTTACAAAGGACTACCAGTTGTACAGCATTTGCCCCTTGTGTCGAGTTTTTTATGGTACAATTCTGATCCACTGGCAAAATCGATTCAGGCAAAGTCCATGAACTCTAGAGCGTACAATATATATCTTGCCACGCACAGACGGCCACGTGTTGTATCTAATTTTGAGAAAGCAAATATTTACAAAGGACCGTATTAAATGCCAACATACATCTTCATTCCAAATGCTTGTAAATATAGAAATGATACTTATGTTTAAATCCAAAACAATTAATCTCGTGACGGAGATCATGTCTGCGAAGTACAACAGAAACTACAACTTTATCAGCAATTACTTCATAGGAAATTGTTAACATAAAAGCACGTTACTGTAGCTGTCAGCAAAGTACAATGATTTTCTTCAAGGTGCCAGATACTAAAGTAAAATTGTGATCAAATGCAAAACGCAGTTCCAGGCAAATTGCATGCACTTTATGGTGTACAATAGACAACTCGTCAGGCATGGACTCCTACATTTGATACTGCATCTTTTTTAAGTTTTGAGGTGTAAAGTTAAACACCACAGTTATGTAGCTCCTTGACTGAAGCTTTTCAATAGGATTTCTACTGTTGAACTTACTATTTGATCCTGATTCTATTTGTGCCTTTTCATCCAGAACCACTTTCCTGGTAGTCATTACTCATACTTTGGCAGATTATTTGCTGTTGTTCTTGTTTTTTTTGGGTTTTTTTTTTTGTTTTGTTTTGTTTTGTTTTGTTTTAAGAAACGACAATCATAATTATGTATGATAATGTACGACTGCCAAAATTAACAGTCTGATGCATTGCTATCTGAGCCTATCACTTTTTCTTGTACCTAAAGTTTAGCGCACTGATGGTTAGGGTATGATACCTTATGGTATCAGAGTCAATCACATGTGGTTATTTGTCAAACTTTATACCCTTTTTCTTGGTATACTGAACTTATCACATATTTATTTCTTAGTTAAATCCCTCAGCTTGACGCTGGGCCACCTGGGCCAGGACAAGATTCTGTTTTGCAAGTTCATAATTATTGTCCATTTCAACAGCTCTTGAAAAGGCTGCAGTAACCTCTTCATGTTTCCCCATACGCACAAACGAATATCCCAACAAGGACCACAACAAAGGACTTCCATTTGAGGTTACTTCCTGTGCGAATTCCTGAAGTACAGCCTTGGCTGCGTCAGTGTCCTGTGTGGTAAGGAAACAGTCTATCAACATATAGAGGCAAAATGTAGTTGATTTAATCTGAACACTGCCTGAATATTCGATTTCACGACGGACATACAGGTCCACGTAGGAAACCTCTGCTGGACCAAATCCATTGATATGATCAGACAAGTCTTTCTGACTCCGTCCAGATTTCAATAAAGGGATTGCCTCCAGATGTCGTTCTTGTGCACACAGATAATTTGCATAATCTACGATAATGGCTACATTTTCTCCCTTTGTGTAATCAATTGCTTGTTTAAAGTATGCCTCTGCTTTTAATACATATGCACCAACAATATTTTGGCGATCAGCAAAAGCTCTGCCACTCATCAAGCAGGCTGCATTGTTCAACAAAGTTGGTGTTTGCGTACTTTCTGGGAGCCTCTCCAAAATATATTCATAAAGTCCTATTGTTGCTGTTAATTCAGTATCAACTTTTTGCAATCCTTGTGAAAATTCCATGAGCTGATCTATCAGTGGCACTGTATTTCCTGTGACGTCACAGTGCACTCGCAGTACATTTTTAGTCACTTGGACTGCTTTGTCATACTGCTGAAGCAAAGTATGTTCGGCAAACAGTTGCCTGGACGCCGGAAGTAAAAGACGCCCTATGACAAACATCAAGTAGCGATCATCCTGATCCTGTTGCTCGGCACGTAACATGATTTCTTCAATCTTCGTATGCGCTAGATTTGAAACAAATTTACTTTGCTCCAGAGCTTTGTTTATAAGGCCAGCTTTGAGTAAGCTTTCAGCATATCCAATGTAGAAGGTCCCTTCTGGACAGCCAGGTTTTGATTTTGCAAGTTCAAATACACCCAAAGCCTTGTTTATCAAGTCATTCCTTTGTGCATTTGTACTGGCACGCTCTGCTTCATCGCTTATAAACAATGCTAGGTTCAACATTATAGCCCCTGACATTGGGTCTTCAGTACACTCTCGGGCCAGAATCTCATGACAAAGTAGGCCATATTGTGGGTACTGTGTACTCACTCGATTGGACATGTAATAGCCAATGGTGTGTTCTGGCTTAACATTGACGCTAATGTAGGGGTACCTTTCTGTAGCAACATACTCCTTCTCTGACTGTTCCAGGGTATGTAGCCAGCCCCATCCTATGTCACTTGCCATTTCTTTTGAAATTGTCTCAAAGACCAAAAGGACTTTGCATAGTTTGACAAGATCTGTTAGAATTGTGTTTTTTAGGAAGAAATTATTCTTGTCATCATTGATCTCTCTTTCAAAAGATTCTCTGGCTTCGCCAAACTGTTTGTTTCTCAAATATGCTATGCCAAGTAAGCTATCTTTCCCCGGGCAGAACCCTAAACTGTTCACAAGCTCTGAAAATGAATTCAAGTCAATGCTTACTGGCATCTGTAGCTCCAATTTGCAGAGTACCATAAGATATGTAGCATAGAGCAGATAAAATTCATACTGCCCAAAAACAGAGTGACAAAAAATTTCAAAGAACAGTTCTGTGCTGACCTCATTGTGACCTGGGAACCCTGTAGTAACACATATAGGTCTGTGTCTGACCCGCTTTCGAGCACTGTCATGCAGTGGCTTAATTTTCCACCCCAATTTTATGGAAGTCTCCAGATATGAAAGTGCCACTTTGTACTTTCTTTGAATCCACAGGAAATTACCATATATGGCATGAGTAACACCAGACCCTCCTTGCTCATTGATTGCATCCTGTAACAGAATCTCTGCTTTTCGTGCAAGAAATCTGTTCCTAAGCATTGGAATCCCAACATCCTTTTCTGTCAAGAGAGATTTAAAGCTTTTCAATACGTGTAAAACCTCAAACTTTTTATCTATATTTTGGTCCTGCATTTCAAATGTTTCACTTTCTCTTTCTTTTACACTGCTTATTTCTTCCTTGTGCTTCTCTGAAGAGTAAACTGTGCATTCCTTTGACCTACTTACATGTGAATGTGTGACATCACCTAGCATTTCTACATTGCAGTGTACGTCATCAAGACTTTTGAAGCAACTATCAGGGTACACTTCTGCTGCTTCTTCGGCCTCCATATACAGATATTGGTACATAATGGACAGCTTGACAAGGATGTGTTCTCGATCTTCCCTGGCACACAATACATTCTGCACCATGTACATCAAGAAAGCAATGCAGCTGTGTTTAATTTTAGTGTCCTCGTGAAACAAACGTGCCACTTCTTCACTCATGTGTAAAGGCATTGTGCAATGGTCTTGGCATCTGGGTAAGCCAGACTTCCACACAGAGCTGAATAATGAAAGGGCAGCCCCATAGTCACCTTTAATCATTAGGGCTAAACTTAACTTTTGCAGATGGTCTTCACACTTGCGTATATTTTGGTAACCTAATTCATATTTTCCTGGGAAATATCTGACTGCTGTCTGGAACATTATATACTCAGTATCCCAGCTGTGGAACTCTCGGAGACTATAGCCAAGAATGGCACAAATCTGTGCAATGCATTGACTTGTGCACCCGTGTATTTGGCCTATTTGAATCGAATTGATTGTATCTTTTATATACTCCACGTGTTTTTTGACATCGGTTTCAAGGTGAAGCAACCACACTGCTGAGGAAATAGATGGAACTTTCTTGCATGCTTTTAGATGAATATAGTCACAGTAAATATTGCCAACCACTCGTAGCTGCCCAGCGGCTTCCTGTTCATGCCTCAATTGTTCCTCAAGTACAGTGTTTTCTCCAAGTATGAATTGTATGAGAGTATGGCCACTTTCTGCTGATCTGATGTTTCTGTTTCTTTGCATTTTGTGAAGTTCTGCTACCTCAATACATTTTGAAAACTGTTCACTCTGATAGAGAAATGTTATATAATGAGCTATTGTTGTAACTTGACAACTTCCAGATAGTGCCATTTGAAATGCAGTGGAAGCTTTTGCTTGCAATTGTGCTTTGCTCTCAACATCGATGGCTGTCACTGATTTGATGTGAAAGAGACGACCCAAAGAGCAAGCTAAAATTGATGTAGTTTCATTGCATTCTCCTTTTAAGCCATTCAGGATTTTTTCCAATGTGCCCATATGATATATAGACAAAATCCTGACATATACGGAGTTTTGGTTTTCTGTGCTTGAATGGCAGAAAATTGATGTTGTTGAAGCATCTGCATCACCTTCTTTGACATCATTCAATGTTTCACTGGACTGGTTGCTCAAGGTGTTGCATTTGGGTTCTTCTTGTTCATGATCATGTATATTTGGCTGGTGAAGTGGTGATATCTTACACGCTGTAGCAGTTGCATCTCTTCCATCTGCAAGAGTATTTTCTTCTAGTGGCAGTGCACCTGTCAAGACACTCAATACATGGAAATGGACCAGTGAATTTCTGTTAGAAGGATCTCCACGCAGGATCTCAACAAAAACACACCGAGCTTCATCTGTATCTCCAATCAGGTGGCAGCACCAACCAAAGAGAGCCATGCTTTGAGGAAACACATCCTTTACACTCTGCATGATAAGAGTAAAGTCTTGCAGCATTTTCTGTGCCATGTCAGTTTGTCCAAGACCAAGACTGATTACTACCCCCAGATAGTGAGCAAACACTGCCAGCGGTACCAGCAAATAACCAGCGGCATCAATTTCAGTGGCAATAAAGTCATCAACTATTGTAGGAATATCTTCATAGTATATATCATCTCGGGCTAGGCACTGAGCAGTCAAAACAGCTTTGTTGATGAGATTTAATGCATATTCTTTGGAGAATTTGGGGGCATTATTTGACAAGTCAAAGCTGTTGATTTTACAGCCATCAGTTTGTGCTTCCATTTTTAAGTGGGGCACAATTTTGGTAAGTTCAATGTGAGCCTCCTGTTTTTTCCCTGCCTTGTACAAGTGATTTACATATCTTATCTTAATGTTGATGGAGTTGTTTGTTGATTCCAGAAGTTCTTGATAAATATTTTCCAAGCTTGTTTTTGTCACATGCTGTGTCAATTCTTTCCCTTTATTCAAATCAAGCTGCCACTGAAGAAGCCTTGCTTGCTGAATGAAAACCACCTTTTTTTCTTCTGCAGTCTCCTCAAATGAGTACATTAAGCAGTTGCGTATGAACATTGTACTGTCTGATAGTATATCACTTGCATATCGATCTTCCCAGTACTGGGGAATCCGAATACCCGCTACAATAGAAGCAATAATGACATGTGCTCCTAGGGAAAAGTTGTCCAAATTACCAGCAGTTTGGTAAGCTTGCAACAGATCCTTGAAAGTGTCAACAGTTTGTGTTTCTTCGTGGCAGTTATTCACTAGCTTTGCAGGGAGCATAGCAACAGCCAGGCGAAACAAAGACACGAATTTGGCTGACCTGATATCAATGGCTGAGGGCATGCAACTCTGTCTGTAAAGATTGAGAACAGGAGCTAACAACTGTTGCATGACTAGCTCTCCAGTTTGGTAAAAATTACATGTAGCATAAGGCTTGAGACCTTGTGAGTCTAGTGCAACTTGTATACTATCATAGTCATCTTTCAGATCTTCATTATACAAATACTGAACTCTGAATAGCGCACACAAATAGTCAGACCGCAAAGTAACCAGTTTTCTAGAGATGTCCTTCAAAAAGACATCAGGCATATGATCAACCATATTGTTGCTTGGAATGAAGTAGTTTGGCAAACACTTTTGAACCAATGCAATTTTCAGCTCATCCATCAGTAGACGAACACACTCAGCCAAATTGTCCATGGACCAGAATTTAATAGGTGTTTTCTCACAAGCCCAAAACAGAATGTTTTTCAAATGATATGAAGATAAAATGCTTGGTTGTTTCAAATTATAAACTAAGACAATCTTAAGCAATCGATAAGCAATTCGTTGTGCGTTGGTGAGGGAAGCAGCCAATTTCAATTCAGCTTCAGAAAATGATAGTCTCCACTCGACATCCTTGTCCGTGCTGTGGGGATGGGCAACAGGTACAATGAAACACCCACCTTGCATGATATCTGCAATTAGAGCTTGATTTGGCCAATCAAACATTCTCTCACGTGACACCCATTCCAATGCCTCATTTGGCCACAAAGGACAACACAGTCCCACGACTATATCAACTTCAGAGATCTGTCCAAATTCATGATGTATATTTATGGCAGCAGCTGGACCATGTAACACATTTTTCAGGTATTGTAATTCAGTTTCCCGTTTGTTTAAGTCTAAACCCTTCCCTTTTATAAGGTAGAAAAAATCTCGAATATAAGACTTCTTCATTGCCACTTTCCTGTATTTATCTGCAGAGATATATCCACCAGAAAACAATTCCACAAATTCTGAATTGTCTGAAGGACCAAAATTACAAATCCGCACATAACCCTTATGTGTGAGTGTAGCGTCAATGTAGCCTAAGGCCAAATTAGGTTTCTGTTCAAGGCCTGCAAAGTTGCTGTACGCCGGTGTTAAATATGCAGAAGAGCCTTTACATTCCATGGCCAGGCTTTTCCGAGGCTGTGTAGTGGCTATGTATCGATCATCGCAGCTTTGGTCAATGTAAATATTTTTGCGTATCAGCATGAAATCCATATCAGAGAATATTGCTCTTCCATCTTGTGATCTATGTAACTTGGGATTATAAAGTGAAGCATCTGGAAGATTCAATCCCTCAAAGAAACTCCCTGTTAAGAGCAATTCGATGTTATGCTCCTGAAGACCAGCTACAAGTTCCTGTATCTCCTTCGCATAGCGATGATATCGTGGGGGTGCATCAATGTTGCACACACGTACATAGTTTTTCAGAATAAACGACATTTGTCCCAAAGGTATACAGCTGGGAATATCAAACTCGCTATTCCTTGTCACCTTTAGGTCGTCCATATTGTGAAGGTTATTAATGTTACCTAAATATTTATAATTATGTAGCAGGAATGATGTTTGCTGCACTGCCTTTCAACCCTGATGGGACTCCCTGGCGTCTATTAACTTCTTCCTGGCATGCTGTCAATAGAAAACAAGGTCTGAATTAATTCTAATGCTAAAGTAAACAAAACGTGCATTATTTTCATTGGTGATTAAAATACAGTTATTGTATTTGTGTAACTGTTCATCCTGAACATCATTATCATGAACAGTTTGTCAGTTTAACTTCAGCAAATGTTAGCATTGCCATCTGATTTATTTTTTATTGCTTCATTGCTAAAAATTATACATGTATACATTATACAAGAGGCCACTTCAAATGTACTCAGCTGACTAAAGATAAATGACTTCAACCCCAAAAAGTTCTTACTTTTACCTGAGCAAAGATCCATTGAGGTAAGGCAAGCTTCTAATTGATAGTATATGGAAATTAAACTCACATTGTGAGCAAAGATAGTTACATGCCACACCCCCTGGGTATGTGAAGTTTCATGAACCAGAGTTACTGTTCCAAGGAACTTTATCATGGGCATGCGCATCGGCAGCCTCTAACTCAACTGGCACGCAATTATACAGTAATCAATCATAATGTGTACACCGATTAAGCACAGCACAATTAAACGCTCGCATATATTGCCCATATATAACACTGTGAATTCACTTAAACTTCAGTAAAGTACACATTTTTATAAAAGATACAAAATGATAATGTATGCAATCGCACTTATAATGTTTTTTTAGGCAGAAACAATTGATTACATAATTTTATTCAACCCTCATTGATAGATAAATAAAATACATATGAAAGTATATATAAGAACAAATGTGATCAAGTAATACAGATATGTAAAATGAAATGAACAAAAAGCGAAAATGCATGCAGAACACAGATGACATATAAGTACTATATATATATATATATATATATATATATATATATATATAACACAGATGACATATAAGTACTATATATATATATATATATATATATATATATATATATATATATATATATATATATATATGGGTCATTCTCACCTATTGGTCAACTTTCAGAAAATCACACTTTTGTTGGTGTTAGAACTAAACTTTAATGAGGACTAAAGAAGCTGGGTATATCCAGGTACAAATCTTTCCAAGGCATAGCTACCATAGCAGAACCGAATCAAATTTCCCTCTCTGAAACCCACAGTGGCTGTAAATATGCTGAAGTTAGTACCCCTCCCCTGATGCATTTTTGGACTAACCTAAATAAGAAGCTGTTCTCTAAAACACCATGGTATATGAGTATGTGTATTAAACTGTATTACCAAGATATTAATCCGTAGTTTGTACATACCAGGTATGAGTGGAATTAAACGCAGAATTTTGCTGTAGGAGATTCATGAAGGTGAGTTTCGGACATAACCCCCTTCCGTTAACTTTGATATGTTTCCTACAACTTGGTTTTGCAACACCCAAATAAAAATGATGCCATGTAGTTGTAGTTATAAGTAACTGTCATAGGTACTCATTTGTTTCTGACAGAATCCGAATATATTGGCACCTCCTATGAAGACATGGAATCAGAAAAAGCTGTGTAAACAATTTTCCTTTACAGTTCGGTTATGTCCGAAGCAAGTGAACATTAATGGCCTGATTATACGACAGATGAAAGTTTACTGTTTGGAACAGAAATGCGTTTGGCTTCCACTAATAAACATGATGTGTCAAATTGGTAGGCCAAACTGCGTTAAATAGCAAGAACCATAAAAAAATCAAATTTCCGTTAACATTGGTGATATCCGAAACAAGGCTAAGCCCATTGACATGTTAAAATCTTTTCATATAAGAAACAAACAATTCACAAACAAACCTTCATGCAAGGGGAGCTGCAACAGCAATCACCAAAAAAAAGTTCATGTGAGGTAAGACCAGGTCGTACATGTTCGGACATAACTGTGGACAGTCATTATCATGATTACTTATTTTGTCAATTTTCGACAATTTTAACAATTTCTGTGTTACACTTGCTTCAAAGAGCTCTGGGTAACAGGATAAATGTCACTGGTGTGCTTTTATTGTGCTAGATCGGAAATTATTCATGAATCAATGTTTAATTATCATTTTTTCAACCCAGTTCTAGCTGCACATTCTTCAGACCTTGCGTTACTTTGTGACCTGAGACCATGAAAAATACATTTAAGGGCAGTTCCATTCCTGTAGGTGTAGTGTGAAACATATTCAAACTTATTCAAAGAATTTCTTCATAAACAGATTTGATATAATAGTACAATCAGAGCCACAACCATAACTGCTTGACCTGTTTCGGACACCACTATAGACTGTGAACAAAACCACATAAGGGTGTGGTACTTACGCTTCATTGTTTTTTGATGGAAGTTGAATGGCTAGATATTATAAGCTACCATTGGAGCTAAGGTATTTTGGGAGAAGAGACAAATACTTCATTTGTTACACAGCTTATACACTTATTTTGTAACTTTTCCGTAAGACTTAGGCCTAAAACAAGGATGCTAATTTGATGACATGGCCTCTCAAAGCCTTGCATTGTAAAATGTACAATAAAAACCTATGATTGAGTAATGACAAAAATTCATTTGGGAGGGACGTGTTCAAGATTGTATTGTACCTTTAATTGCCAGAATAAGTGGAGACGAGCTTGACCCCCCACCTCCCGTCTCCAGTTTGCAAGCAGGGGCTGCCTCTGCCTCCCATGGAGCCTTTAAAGCTTATCACATTTATAAGGCAGCTAAGGATGAGCTGTAGGTTCAGCCTCAGAAAACAGATCAATCAAATCCAAGGGGTCTCCACAATGTTGAAGCCTGTACGGCTCATACTAAAGTCTAAAATCCAAGAGAATTTTGGCTTCCAAAAAGCTGACAAAAATCACTGTGCTTAAATGAAATTTGTGTTTTTGGTGGTTAGGCCTATACATTTTGGAAATGAACTAGTGTCTGCAGTTAATGATGAATATTTCTAAGGTTGAGAGGATCGATTTAACCACCAGTTGCCTTTTATGGGTGACTGCCTGTCTCAAGTCAGGAGAGAAATTTGTTTCTTCACATTGGTTTTGGAAAAGAAATATTGATGCTTTGGCAAGTCTAGAATCTCTTTGCTGTCATTGTTGGGTTTGGAATTAATGAATATGGATCAGGTTTTTCTGTACTATTTGTATGACCATTACATTTCTCAGGAGACATGTCATAATGCAGCCTAACCACCTCTAAAGTAAGACAAAACAGTTGATGACTGGTGTGCACCATGCACTTCTGTGGGGCTCATAGGTGTACATACCTTCTCTTAGAGCAGAAAAAAGCACCATATTCAAGTGAAATCTACACTTTTGTTTATCTTCGATCTACCCAAGGGAGGGGGGGGGGGGGTCATAATTAAGTGACCATAGAATGTAAATGCTGTTCCAGATTGCTTTATCCTCGGGCCTACATTTTACATAAATTTGTCTGAAACAAAAAACACTTTTGTGTCAGGTGGCCCACCAATAATATTCCCAGATGAAGGATAACATTTGCTCAGAGGCCATTTTGACACATTTTGGGGCCTTATTTCTCACATTTGTAATAAAGTATTCTGTAAGCAATGTAACTTTTTTGGATAAAAAAGTGCCTGACAAAGAGTAGGTTTGGGAATGCATAAGCTGCCTGCCACCACCAAATGTAACACCCACCCACCCACCCACCCACCCAGGCTAATTGTCTGGAATTTGAAGAGTGCATCCTATCTTTCTCTCTCTTTCTCTTGTGTACATTAACTCCCATAACAAAGTGGACATCTAGTAAGGCATTGACTACATTTTTACCGTCAACACTTGGAACTCCTTGGCTGGTTCATGTGCATTGGTCACTTATACCATCTCATTTTACGATATGCTACAAAATAGCATCAGATCAGGCTAAAATGCATGTCAGGAGACTTGAGCTTAGTTGACTACAGGTACACTTAACCAAGGACTAGCAGAACTCCCCTTTATTTTTGGTTTCACTGTTAAAAGCTCGATGTAATGATAACCAAAAAAGAAAAACAATAGAAAGATAGCTAAAGGTCTCACTTGATAAATGAGTAATATGCATCTGTGCATGTATGTATGTTACAAAAATTATGCATGAAAAAAAAAAAACCCAATCAAACTCGAATCATTTCTTTCTTCTTTTTGCGTTGTTTTTTTCAAAAAGAGGTATCACAAACTCTCACCCATATGGTAGTCTTCTTATTTTATAACTGCATGTACATAGCTCTTCCTGCAGAAAACAGTGGTGTTAACATGCAACATGTATGCTTTTTTGCATATTTAGATGATTGAATGTACTGAATGATATGTGTCTCCGGCCTGACTTTACCATAACATAGCCCATACATGTATGTATTTAACTGATAAAAGACCGAGTCAACAGCTTTCCTTGGCGTGCTCTATGCACCATGCTCTCAGAGTGTGCCAAGGAAAGCTGTTGACCATGGACATATAATTTGGAATTGTCTTCCATTCAAGTTTCATCCAAAATTTTGAAAAATAATCCCTAAATTAGTAAAATACAATTAGCAGACGACATTTAGATATTAGCGGGAAAAAGTGTCATTAGGGTGGAATGAATTAAAATGTCAGAAAATAGTATATGTGCCCCATGCATGATTTCTTCACAATTTGCTTTAAATAAGTATGCAGCATTTGAAAGTAGCAAATCTGACTCCATGCTTCTTATTCCCTTGAAAGTTTCACTGCCATGGAAGGCTTCTTTAAGAACTGGTCATAACATTATATCTATATATACAAATTGTGCTTTCACTCTTCTGTGTACTTTTTGTTTCAAATAAATCAAGTGTTGTGATTTGTTCTTATTTTTTTTAACTTTACAAGTTGGCAACAACTGTGGAAGCTTTTATTCATCTTATGGTTGTTGCTGCACTGCAATAGCTTCCAGATGAATGGAATGTAAAAAAATAAGGTGATGTCCGAAACAAAATTAACACGAACAAGTCAGAAAAAAAAATCATCTGGCATAATAATGGGATTGAAATTTTACTGCAGTTATGGTTTAAACAAATCATTTATCTTGCAAAGCACAAAAACTTTGAGCCAGGCATTATTCGAACCATGTCGGTAACAGCTGTAGATGTACATGTATCTGCTGCTTTTTGGCATGCACGTTCTTGTTTTCTAGAAAAGAAGGCTTTTTGCGTTGTTGAAAACAAAATTCTTTACAAAAAAAATTGCATTTAATCTTTCAGAATCAGTTTATCTGCTACATTACACCTGCCCATAAGAATTTATTGTTTGACATAATTATGTGCTTTCAATGTCCAAACCAAAATGGTAAAACCAGAGGTGATGTTCGAAACACATTTGTCCGTGTTCCTGCTTGTGTACATGATGCGTCTTTCAAACTTGCCAAGGTATGAGTGGATAAAGACACCACTGCTGTAATCACACAAGGACTGAATATGATTTCACATAATTCCGGGTATGATGGCAATACAATTAGTGCTCTCTTTGAGCATTTTACTCTTATTTCAGAGCTCAAAGCCATATAATAACAACAGAAATACATCAGTCACTATGATATTTGACACAAATCTGCTGCAGCATAAATGCTACATTTTCATACCATTCTTTGAAAAATATGGGAATCTCTTTTATATTGTGAAAGGGGTAAAAATAAGATATACGACATTTTTTCCAGTGAAAATTCCATTGTTTGCTTCAGTTGGTTCCTACATAACATAGACTCCTGCTCTGAAATAATCATTTTAATTAAATTCAGTATCCAGGAAAATAGAAATAAAGCGAAATTTAAAAAGAAAATCAATGTGAAATTTTGCCATGTTTGCACCATTAGAGTCGACCAATAGCTGAAAATGACCCACCCATACATATATATATATATATATATATATATATATATATATATATATATATATATATATATATGCATATGTATACATACATATATGTATATACTTAGTCTTAGACAATCATATATATATATATATATATATATATATATATATATATATATATATATATATATATATATATATATATATATATATATATATATATATATATATATATATGATTGTTTAAGACTTGGCACTAAAAGAACTAATTCAGCAGTGTCACAGTAAATATTGAAGTGTAAAATAAGTGATCGCCATTATTTGATATAATGTTCGATTCGTCTTCTGTATTGTTATATATTTCGACACCAAATGTGTGACAAACAGTAAGACGCACTGCAAGAGCATGTTTTAAATTATTTAATTTGTTTCTGAAAAACAGGTGTTTGAGTTTCCTATTTGTAAGCTTTCAGAATATTTGTACTTTACCACATTTAAAACCTCCATTTAGGGCTACATGTAGCACTTTGGAAAGTCCCTGCTAACCTCACATATATATGCATCCAAATTGGGTGATATTCTAGATAATAGTGAGTGGTCCCATTAACGTTGAGGCAGGCAGACCGAAGGTGAACCTGCTAATGATCCTGACATCAAAAATCATCACGCATTCATCCACTAATCACGATCATCGACCCTGCCAATTTGAAAGAGACTAATAAGTGCAAACATTATCGAGTTAAATTAAATGAGAAAAGCCATAAGCCCGGCTTTTTCTTTGAAAGGGGGCATAAAAATTGGGTTGTGCGCTGAGAATTACTTTAGTCGCAACAAACACAGACTAAGAACACGTATTGTTTGACTCGTAAGACAGTCAAAATATGTATCATAAAAGTTAAATTTAATCCGGGTTAATTTTGACTTTGGAATGGATATATATATATATTATATATATATTATATATATATATATATATATATATATATATATATATATATATATATATACACTATTACCCTTACAGTCAGATATTTATATCAGTTCTGCATCAATCGTTTGGTAAAATTAAGGTATTATGACTTGACCAAGGTAAGGTGGCCAGCAATTGATATCCCACCATTGGGTGTTACTGATCAAGTAGTTTCTCTTTTGTTTGGGCTGGGAGGTTACTGATCAAGCGTGAGGATTTTATATTAATCGTTTCTCTTAAAACATGGAGAAAGGGGTATTTATAACACATAATCAAGTGGACGGTGGTTTGAAATGATTCCATAACATTGACATTGTAGGTCTAAATGTTTGGGGTGGTGGTGATGAGAAATCAGAAACGTATATTTATTTTAATGAAGCCTGAACAATTAAGGGAGATTGAATTTATACTCTGAGTTAAAACCAACATGCCAACATGGAATTCAGTGAAAAGTTACCCTGTAATTGCAATTTGCCAAGCCTGACTCCCCAAACACACTAACAAAGGACTAAACAACTTGATATCTGACATATTTTTTCAAAATGCCGTTGATTGCATTTTCTCCTGCACCGCTTGACGTTGTGATGATGATGATGATGATGATGATGATGATGATGATGATGTTGTTGTTGACGACGACGACAAGAAGAAGGATATGAAGATCACATCAATATCAATTATCATATGCCATTACAAAACATATAGTGCCCCATGCTGTAAACAGCCTGCTGCAACAAAACGACCAGGAAGGTGCCAATCTTGGGCCAACTTTTTCCAATTGGACTTCCTCTTCGTATTAAATATTAATGATATTCACGGAAATAATTTGATACATATCCTGATGCAGGAAATCGATTTTAATGGAGACTGAAGGCCCAAACAAAACAAAAAAAAAAGAAACTACTTTCTCTTTCAGACAAGAACAAGGTCCTCAGCTGGTACCCTAGTGTGAGCAATCAGTCTTATCTGCTATTAGCATACAAAAACATCCGGCAGCTTATCAGAGCGTGTGTCTCCATCTGGGTTTGCCCTGAAACCAGTATGAACAGGTACTATCTTTTAGACACTAAAACCATCATGAACTTGCATTTGAAGACTGCAAACTGGTGTCCCCTTTCAACAAAATATAAATTGACCCTCCTCAAAAATTACTATCCAAACTTTCACCGTTTATATGTAGGCGTACTAAACTAACCCCAAATTTAATGATAGACGTAAAATAATTATGATCTGAAAGCTGTGACTTTATCGAAATTCATAACAAAATACACTCCTTTTCCATAAATGGCCCAAAAAAACTTTTGATATATCTAACGTGGGACTTGCACTAATTTGTAAACCTGTGTCACTTTCAATAAAACGACCAACCAACAATATATAGAGGCCTCCCAGACAAGGCTTAAGCCTAAGGGCCAATACCAGGTCTTTTGTGGCATTTGCCTATTTGACACATTTTTCACACAAAAGGCCTATTTAGCAGGGCCCTTGTAACAAAAAGTAGCAGTTGGAAAAGGCAAATCATAAGGAAAGTCCATGGTTCAAAACGTAAAAAGTTGCTTTAAATATTCTGCACTTTCCATTTGTTAAGCAGAACCGCTGCAATTTTCAGATCTTTCAGTAACAAAATTGATGTAAGCGCCCTCATCATGATGGAGGTATAGGCCTAGTTCTTTTGCCTAGCAACACAAGTTGCAAGAACTGTTCCGCAGCAACTTATGAATTACTCCTGCTGCATCGAGTGGAAAGTGTATTGATGTGAGTGTGAGTGTGTGTGTGTGTGTGTGTTTATCTTCAATATGCCAAATATGCTCCATTATTGCATTCGAAAGGAGCGAAATAAAGACGAAAGTGGTCCTAAAAGCTTTCATTCGGATTGCGTTGATAAGGAGTCGGCCTTCTGCAAGTTCTGGCGTTGAGAGGCATTTTTTGTCAGGTGGCAATGAGGACAATTTTGTATTCTGGCCTTGACATGATCTATGTGCTTAATCTGTAGGGTAGCATTTGCAGTGTTGCCACTGCCTAATTACAAAAAAGTATCCAATTTAACTTTTAAAAAGCATAAATTTTCAGAAAGGAAGTATAAAAAAGTATAAATCTGAAGCAACTCAAGGGTATTGCAGCAAAATTATTTATACTGTAACAAATGAGCTGTGTGAACAGCCCATGCTCCGCTGACCTAGAGATTCATCACATTTGTGGTTCTGTAAACTTGGGATAGGATCAAGGTCACCCATGTACTGAGTAGGTCTGACTTATATGGAAGAACACTAACATGTGCAACATCAATGTCCCCGTTCAGGTACTTCTCCCCTTATAGCAAGGAAGAATAAACTAAATGTATGTTGCACTGTGACCTCAGAAATGAGACCAAGGTCACTCATGTACTGTCTGAGCATGACTTTCATGGCCAAGTGGTTCTGGAGGCCAAAAAGGAATAATAAACTCATAAAAAATCCAAAAAATCACTGGTGAGCGGTCCCATGACTTAGCATGAGCGACCATTGAACGAATTTAGCAGAGCCCCACCCTACATCCCCACCGAGTTTGAAGTGAATCTGGTAAGGGGTTTTGGAGAAAAAGTCCAAGATGTGAGTTACCATTGCAATCTCCATTCACTTACATAGTAATCAATAGCACTCTATGCATTAACCGATAATTAAGTACCCGAATAGAAAAATTCATTAAAAATCATGGATTCATAGTGTGAAGTTCTCACACGACGATTGTAGCTTTGAAAACTTGACAAGTTTATTAATTCCACGCTCCATATATAATGTATCAATTACAATTCCTGTTTGTCCCCAAGGCACAATGTTGCCTGGGTGACGAAACTCACAGCCAGCCTCTTTTGTCTACATAATTTCAAGAAGGCAGATTTTTCTTACCACTACTTATTAATCTATATAAGTTGTATATAAAATAGCTTTTCCATGCTTCACAAATTTGTTATGTGCATGTTTTGCATAAAATTTGGAAATGTTCCTTTCCCGAAAGTTCTGACATGTTAACGCTGACCTTCCCCTCGTACCTTTTCATTTCTGCATCATTTATGTCGTCCTATTTTCTGGTCAATATTACTGTGCCACACTCTAGGATAGACAACACTATCACTAAACTTCCAAATGATGACACTGTGCTCTTACCTGAGATCACATCATTATTAAATAGCAGCGGACTTTGCCTGATGAAACTCAAGATGCATACAGATGGCCCAAGCATAAGCAGTCAGTTCTAAATGTCCCAATGCAGAAGATTTTATACTCGTTCTTGAACACCTCAAATCACTGTAAAAATTGTAAATCACTGGAAAATTAAAAAGAATTTTTAAAAAAATCTCTACAATAGCATTGCCACCTTGTGAACACCTTTGTTTGGCCCTTCTAAAAGGAACATTTCCCCAAGTTCCAGCATAATCTGAGTGACGGTTTTGGAGAAGTTGAAAATAGCAAAAACACATTCTTTACATAAAAAATATTTGCAAAATCACTGCGCCACCTGTTTAGCAAATTACGGTGTAAGGGTCCCCAGAGGTCCCCCTAAGCAATTTCGAACAAATTGGCAAAGCGGTTTTTTTGGAGATTTTTTTTTAAGATCCCCCCCCCCCCCCAATATCATAAAAAATACATCCCCACCAAGTTTGAGGTAAATCTGGCCAGTGACTTTGGAGAAAAAGTCGAAAATGTGAATCGTGGACACCGACAGTCGGGCGATGGATGCCTAATGACAACATAAGCTGAAACTTGTCAGTCAGCTGAGCTAAAAATCACCCTTGGTTGCTTGTAGTGAACAAAGAACAGACTTCCATGCTGATTTGTACCACTTAGACTGCATTTTTGGATGTGTCTGATGGGAACCAGGACCTTGGCTATGCATCAGGTATCTCTGTACCATGGTCCAGATCCTCATGATTTCTGACAGCTTAACATGTGAGGTGTCCGTTAACCCCAAAATAGGGGTACATTACACTTTCATATCATGAAATACCCCCTCAGCAAAATTCAAAAGGTCCCTATATTATCTTTGTTAATTTTGCATAGGATAGCAAAAAAAATTGACTCTCTTTCGGGCTGGGACCCTATGAAAACATTCTTAACAGAAACACTGACATGGACCTGTGGTCACTCAGTGGGAAGATGGTTCATCGTTCTTGTCAACTAGACACTCAAAAAGGCTGTGAGAATGCTTAAAATACTACCCATAATATCTGACTGAATTCCAATCAAAACTCCAAAAATTGTGCCAAAAAAATATAAAAAAAAGTAAAAATGAAGTACAAAAAATAAAACAGTGAATATAAAGCAACACACCTTTAAAAAGTATAAAGTGGCGGGCATTGCATTTCATTTTCTTATGTCAATGTTGGCCCGTATGTATCGATTTGAGAGGGATGTGGTGGAGGAGGAGTTAAACTGAACCGTTCGTAAATAACTGTCGAAGTTCAGTGACGTCTTGGTTATTGATCAGCGGCCAATTCGTCTGGCGGAATGGGCAAGGAACTTCAGGAAGTCACTTCTACCGCACCCAAGGCATCTTGATTAAGTCAACAACTTGAAATCAGAACAATGAAACACTGATTTTGTGTCGCGAACCCACAAGGCGACACCGGATCTGGCTGCCTACAGACGAACACCTGCAGCCTGTGTATGGCTGTTATTACCTTCACAGTGATTTTGCGCACATTTTCTGCGTTATACGTTCCATAATACTCACCAAAAATAGTGCACAATTCCCCTGTTCCGAGAACAGAACCCCACGCTTGCACCACAATGCGTTGACTGAAGTTACATCCTTAAATTGTTTGTGCTTTTGACCCAGTTTTAACCTATTATATGAAGTGTACATGTGTAAAGCATGAACGCATGTACACACAAATAAACAATTCGCTACACTGCTGAGTGACCCGTTTATGATACAATATAGTGGACCCACACTCGACTGCCCATGATCAGCCGGCATGCATGAATTTTCGCCATTTGCAGGTGGGGACATCTGTTGGTAACACATCTTACAAACTAAAAGACCTGGCGGTACTTACGGCACAATGATCTTACCCTCGGAAAAGTATGCAATTCACTTAAATGCCTTATTTTACGTTTATAGGCTTACATATGTAATGTATACAGTGAATGCCTACAGAACATATGAATGCTGCATATAAGAAAGCTATTATTACATATCCCGGAGAGTACGATCTTAAAGATAAAGATAAAGATTATTTTATTTCAGACACGTAAAAATAAGTCCATAGTATAAATACATATAACCATGCATATACAACTTTAAAAGAGTATTGGTAAAAATGCCATGCAGTCCAAATAAACCAAAATGGTTAATTACACCATTACATTGTACATATAAAAGTCCGCACCATGTGTTCCACATGCTTAAGCACCATCTTCCATAGCAATTTGTTTTAAGTTTGTATCACCGTGATAACAGATGAGTGGGGTCTGTTTATAAAATTATCTATCACATGACGTATCAATTCCTGAATACATTGAACTCGATTCTGGGCAAACGTAGTATTTGCATTGCAGCGACTATAGTATCCAAGAAACTACCTCAGGGAATTGTTAAAACATAAATGTATTTTCATTTTATGCATTTCCTACTTTGTATATTCCTGCCAGAGCTGGGCTGTGTACGATGACGAACAGAAAGTTCTGAATAGGAGAATCTTTGTCTCATGACTGCAACTGTAAAATTTACGACACAGCATATTGGCCCTTGCACAAACAGATCTAAATTGACGCTTGATGTTTAAATCATCAGAGAAATCATGTGTTCAAAAATGGCCAAGATACTTAAAACTGTTTACAAAAGTCAGCTGTTCACCTGCCATATACTCGGTAGGGTTATATCAAAGCATGGGGAAGGCGGCTTGATATACATTAATCTTGCTTTTTTTTGTTTTTGTTTTTTTGTTTGTTTTGTTTTTGTTTTTGTTTTGTTGTTGTTGTTGTTTTTTTTTTGGTTAGTAATATAATGTTCGACGGCGTATTCTTCGCAGATCGTAACAAATTATCGTATACCCTTCACAGAATGGCTAATCAACACCATATCATCTGCATAACTAAGGTTGTTTACAAAAGTAGCAGCAATGTGACAGCCAATCTGACTGTTTACAATATTACTGTTGAGGTCGTCCATGCAGACATTGAATAGCCGAGGGGAGATGATCCCGCCCTGTCAGAGAAACGACAAGATGTTGCTGACCCCCACTGTACACAAAATTGCTGTGAAAAAAAACCCAACAAATTAAACATTTTACAATATGAGTCAGTACATGTCTATTAAGCAGCTAATGTAGCAACGTCAAGTGATTTACATTGCCAAAGGCTTTTTGGCATCTATTAAACAGATAAAGACTGGGCTACTATGAGATTGATAATAAAGAATGATTTCTTTTAGCGCATATATGCACATATTAGTGCCATGACGCTTTCTAAAAACAGACTGAAAATCAGTGGTACAAAGAAAGTGCTCACACCGCATCAGTAAAACCTTTTGGAAAACCTTTAAAAAATTGAAGCTAAAGCAATTGGTCTGTAATTATCTTTGTCCGTTATACCTCTAGCCCTATTCTTAATAAGAGGCAAAAGCACAACTTCTGTCATATCAGGTGGAACAAAACCATGTATATGTAAAGCACTGAATAGTCTAGCCAAAAGACAAGAGAGTATGTTCCTAGCAAACTTAAGGTTTTCAGCCGTAATACCGTCTGGGCCAGCTGACTTACCTGGAAAAAGATCTCTCAAAATACACTCTATTTCGTTACTCGATACGATTATTTCATTGGAGAAGACAATATTTGATACTTCAGTGCAGACGGGCTGCTTATGCTCGGTACTTTTACCATTTGTAAATAGGCCGCTGAAATGATTTGCCTACATATTAGTTATATCGTGATATCCGACCTTACCACCAACACTTGCAGATAAAAGAAGACTTTTATTAATCATAACTGACACAGTCTTCCAAAAAGCATTATGTCCTTGATCATCTCACTTTTTGCCATCGTACCCGCCTTCATGGACTCTTCATGATATTTACACCTTCTCAGGGCATATTTTATTATTCATAACTGACACAGTCTTCCAAAAAGCATTATGTCCTTGATCATCGCACTTTTTGCCATCTTACCCGCCTTCATGGACTCTTCATGATATTTACACCTTCTCAGGGCACACTTACACTGTGCATCACCTTTTCTCATCATTTCAGATAAGGGATCTTGCCTGTTCTGCTCGCCATCCCTCCACAGCTGGAAAGCATCGCGGGCAGCAGTCTGCTGGTCACCAACGTGTTCGTTCCAGCAAGGCACCTCCTTGAATTTACCTTTGACTCTTACACCGATAGAGTCAACAGCAGCATTATATAAAGCGTCAACCAAGTTTCTGTATAAAGTGTGTATTTCTTGCTTATGAAGAGGACCCGTACATGCTGGATCTCTGCAATTTAAAATGCTATACGGTAGCTGGATCTGAGACAAATTAAATCCATGTTAATAGAATTTGTAGGCCACAGGCCTATAATATCCTTCTAACGTAATAACCATATGGTACAAAGTACGGGATAAAACGCAACACGTCTCCCGTGTCTTTCAAGATATGACTTTATTAACCTTCTGACTAATGTCATTTGCAGCCTGCAACATCGCCATCTATATGCTCTTTGTAATGGTGTTAATCTGTTGGTAATACCCTATAAATGATTAATAATATAATAATAATGTTTAAATTGCGAGCATTTGAGATTATTTGCTGCCCGCGATCCATATTCGATTTGCTGCCCGACAGTCGTCATTTGCGCCCGAGACGAAGCGGATGGTGCAAATGATCACTGGAAGGACGCAAATCGAATACCAAAGGCCGTACAATATGATCCCAATGATATGAAAACAAACACCATTACTATCATTATTCATTCCCAGTATTTTCAAAGCCAATTGTCATTAAATGCATAATTATTACAATCTAAATACAGAATGGGTTCAAATTTTTTTCGTAATCCTCCGTGTATATATTTGGATGGTGAGCTTATGTCTATGAGTGACGATGTTCATATTTTAGGCGTATATTTTAACAGTTAAAATATATGTAATGATCATATTGAACATCGTATTCAACAGTGTTCACTTAACTATTACAGTCTCTGTAACACTGGTCTCTCGTATCCAGGTCTAGACTCTGTAATCAAAACCCATATTTGATCGAGTGTATGTGCACCAATTCTTACTTATGGAATTGAAACCTTATCAATATCCAACAGTTCACTGTCTAAATTAGAGTCCACTCAGGGAACTTTTGTGAAACGAAATGCCGGAATGGGCAAACGGTCTCACAATACCTCTCTATTAAAGGACCTTGATATTCCCTGTATCTCGGACCAGATTGCTGTCAAAACTCTATCCTGACTTAATTGATGTTTTAAAACCCAGTCTTCCTTAACATACTTATACGCTTATTTACTTGCAGAATATATTGTTCTTGGTCAGAGAGATAAAGACTCCATTGAGTCGATCGAGTCCTAAAACTAAGCTACTTCCCTGTTACTGTCCCTTTTTCCGATTTACGCTTCCTAGTCCCTCATTATGTGCCTGGTGACGGCACTGTGGACTCACTCAGATACCTTGTGCACCATGAAAATGTTTTCAAGCCATGGGCTGAAGAACCTGTTTTGGCTGTCCTACTGATCAGATGTTTCTGAACATCTGGCCAGTGGAGCAGCTCCAAGTAATTCATTAATGGTCACTGTTCACTTCACATGTAATTCTGACCATATGTAGTCTATCTGACAATTATATAAAGTCATGGACTGAAGAACATGCTATGGTTCCATTAATGGTCACTACTCTGTTCATGATCTAGTATGTTACTGACCATAAGGTGTGCTGTATTTTATTCTCAGGCGGATTTTTACTAGACGTACCTTACTTTTATTTCCCGGAAACAGGGGTTCAATGAAATATGATAATATCAATATCATGACTAGGTGCTCCTCGGGTCGCCAGAGGGGGGCAGCGGTAGCGGCCGGACCTCTGTGCGAACCCGCATGGCATAATCAATTTGAGCGTTATTGTGTCATTTAATCTATATATATACTATAGGAAACGTTCCCCCAGAAATCAAAGATCCAAAACTTATGCAGCAATTGACAATTCTGTGTTAAGCAGTGGCATGGCATCAACTTTGTTTGTTTTGTACCCATTTCTGACTGTTTTGTATCATTCATTATACATGCTTGAGTAGTTATTTTATTTTTCTACATGGTGTATTTTATCTGTCTTTATCATTTCGATGTACTCATTTGAATGTACTTTTGATTTCTTGGTTAGCGGAGGTTCAATAAAATGATGATGATGATGATGATGATGATGATGATGATGATAATGACAATAATAATAATAATAATAATAATAATAATAATAATAATAATAATAATAATAATGAAAATATAAATAATAATAATAATAATAATAATAATAATAATAATAATAATAATAATAATAATAATAATAGACCCTGTACTTAGTTAACCTCGCCAGTTGTGTCCGCAACTTGGGTGCAAATGTCATTTGAAGCCCGCATCCTCTCCAGTTATGACTTTTATTATGGTGTTAATGTGTAGGTAATGCCCTGTAAATGAATAGTGAATTATAATTGATGTTGTTTTTAAAATTTATTGGCTAATGTAGAATCGTAAAAAATGCATTATGACGTGCGGGCATTAAGACTCCAATACATGCCCGCACACGCCTGTTGTTCCAACGATGGAACCGGACATTTATCCTCCCCAGCCATTTTAGAACTGCCAATACATGGTGTCTCACAAGCCCATAGCGGCTATCTGTTTTTGGACTTGTAAAGAATGATAGCATAAGAGACACAACTCCAACAATAACTCTTACAGTAACATGAATGTGTAAAATGCTTGCTCATATATAGGTCTAGACCTACTTGGTTTGGAAAATCCCGTCCATAAATTAATCTCTAGGCCTATATGTTAAAGCTGTCATAATATTTAAAACTGATAGACACCTACTCTGGCATCAAAAGGTGTCCCAGTATAATCCCCATGGGCGTTATGTTCGGGGAATTACGCATATTCTATATGAAAATAATGGATCTCTGCAGCATGACGGTGGACTTTGTCATACTGTGGCTCTCAAATGAATCAACATTCATAGGCGGCCTATATTTCTATCATAACTTAATTTGTTAACATTTTGAAAGATTAGACACGTTCTAGGTATACTCTTGGATTAAAAAGACGAATACCTCTACTTCATTAGGAGAGAAAAGACAACTTATCTGTTCTTAAAGACCTCCAAAAATTGATATCAATAAAGCGTAAGTATACGCACTTTCTAAAAGAATCTACTTGACATACTAAGAAACACGAGAGACATAGGTCTATACATGTGTAGTCATTATATATATATATATATATATATACGTATATATATATATATATATATATATATATATATATATATATATATATATATATATATATATATATATATATATATAAACATGGCTACTTACTAAGTAGGACTACTGCACTGCTGGGTCACCTAGACGTACTTTACATACCGGAGGACTAAGGTGATGTGGAACAATTAGAAACAGCAGAAGAAAATATTGCTGAGACAGAACAGAAATATATTGACCAAGTGACTGAAAATGCACTACCAATCATGATTGGTAGTGCATTTTCATTCACTTGGTCAATGTGTAGTCTGTAGGGCGTATACCTCTAGAGTACTCATGAAAGTCGCAAAAGGGGTCTTGATTAGTTACTGCAGGCCCAAAGGATTTCTTATTAAAACACTGTGCACCCAGACAAGCAAGGCAGGGTATCTTATCCCTAATACTTGAGACATGTTTATTTTGATTATCATTTTGGGTAATATAGGTCCCTATACTCCACAGCCATAGGCCTACTGTGTCCATTTAAGTCTTTGCAACAGTCCCAGTACCTAGTGTTAAATTTCTTAACAACAAATGAGTGTCGAATTTTAGCAAATGTTTGGGATCTCTCAAACAGTCTTACCTTTTGGTATGTATAACTATTTCCATGAACACCTTTATAAGTAATCCACCAAAGCTGCCAATGGGCTGGTGCAATGAATTTGCGAACACAGTATAGTATGTGCACCCCTGACTTCTCATTTCGGGTAATATGGGTCCCCTGGTTTTCCCATCGTTCACTATGGGTACCCCGTGCCAATATTCCCCCAAAATTACATATTGCGCATTTTACTTTCCAGCGAGAACATCTCTCGATTAAATGATTCAATAATTGCCAATCTGTGAAACAAATGCATGCTTTTTTATGTTTATGGCTAGACTTTTCTTTGATAAGTAATGCATTTAGCATCACGGAGGTGCCAAATTTATGTTTGCGTCGTAACTATACAGTATTAACTGTTCAGACACACCTATATCCCACTTTTCCAAGGCTATTGAAATTCTTGACACTTTGACGTTTACTGTTATGACTCTTTCTCCTCACGTGACACTTCTGACGTAATAAGCATTTTTAGCATAATTATAGGAGGGGTGCCCATATTATCGGTGGACCCACATTACCCAAAGTTCCCCTAAGCTTAATTAGGCCTACCTAGTTTGAGATTTGGCTGTCATGAGTTTTAAAAAGTGCAACGTTCGAAAAAGAAATGCATGTGGTATAATTACTTATCAAGTACAATTGGGTGAAAATACTTATTTTTGGAGCTTTGAAAGTGTGGTGAATCTGTTGTATTACTCTGTTATAATCCAATAGGTCCACTA
Organism: Hermodice carunculata; assembly: GCA_964020975.1. Taxonomy (NCBI): domain Eukaryota; kingdom Metazoa; phylum Annelida; class Polychaeta; order Eunicida; family Amphinomidae; genus Hermodice; species Hermodice carunculata. The sequence goes on from OZ026618.1 coordinate 39,594,229, forward strand.
CAAAAGAGATAGCATGGGTTGGTAACAGCAGATATAGGCCTAGAGAATTATACCAGTCGTCCTGATTTGTGAAGAAAATAGAATGCACACATATCAATATTATCAGCTGAATATGGTACCTTATGGGAGTTGGGGGGGGGGGGGGCGGCAGGGGTAGAGAGGCTACAATGTTATGCAATGCCAAGAAATTGGCAACAGTTTGGCGGCCGGTCAAGCACTGCTCTCATCTAAAATGGCCAGAAAGTAATTCAAGAGGAGTATTAGCCTCTATGATATGCATCAGTAACCTATAATAAGTAAATAATGCAAAGCACGATGCCAGGACATTAATGCGAATGGGATGTCCGTGCGTGTAGATTTGCATACTAATCGTTTACTATGTTAAGAAAATTGGTTCTGGTCTATTGCTTACGTATGAAATAAACTTTCGTAACGTGCTATTTTGTGTTTTTGTCTCATTTCATTCTTGAACTTATAATTACTGGATAAAAATATAACAGGCTGGACACCTGACTGTCTCGTTCCTGCACACGGCAGATGACATCATGATCCGCCACATGAACGCCGTGAGTCAGGTAAATTGTATCCGGCATCATTCTTAACCAAGACCTTGCTTCCTTGGACGAATGGTCTAACGAATGGCTAGTCTCCTTCAATGCCCTTAAAACGGACACTATGCTCATTTCTCTGAAGAGACAGACTCGTGACCACCCACCACTCATTTTTCAGGGGCATCACTTAGATAACGTACTCGAACATGAGCACTTTGGTCTCACTCTGAAATCTGATCTAAAATGGAACGCTCATATAAAACAAATTGCCACCAAGGCCTCCAAACAGATAAACATAATGATGTCTTTACAGCACCACTTAGAGAAACAATAGAGCCAATCCATTTCTCCTTTATACGGCCCATTCTAGAATACGGCAGCGTAGTATGGAATGGCTGTGCACAAACCGACGAAAAAATTCTGTAGGACTTACAATTGACTGCAGCCCGTAGCAATGCGAACTACACCTAGTGCAAAATTGTACGAAGAAACTGGCTGGGAGACTTTGTCCAAGCGTAGGGAGCTATCCAAACTTGCCATGATGTTTAAAATATTTAACAGATTAACGCCTAGATATTTGTACGCTGCTCTTCCAAATCTACCAGCTCCCGATGAAAATCATCCCTATAACACCAGGAGACAGTTCGATATAGGCAAACGTCCCGCTTTTCCTCCTTTCCAAACTCGATTAACACTATTTGATTAATCCTTTTTCCCTCTGCGATTAAATTACAGAATCTTGTACCACTAGATATACGAAATTTACCGACTTTGGGCCAGTTCAAAAAAAGGGTTTCAAGCCCCAACACATGTCCCGTGAAATATGCGAACCTTTTAATGTGGGCAAGAGAAATCTATCTATTTTACATTCCAGGTTGCGAATGGGCTGCAGCCAATTGAACAAACACCTTTTCCAAATAGGAATAAAGCAGCCTCCAGTCTGTTTATGTGGCGCTACTAGCGAAAGTAACTGGCATTACTTCCTCACATGTCCCTGATATGTTACTATTCGTGATATTCTGCATGTGTCTACTAATTCTGCTTCTGCATCATTCTGTCGTAATACAATTGTGTTTGGCGATAGTGACTGCAACCTTGAGAAAAACATTACTGTATTCTTATCAGTGCAAGATTTCAATGAAAAAAGCAAACGTTTCGATGTCGAACCAATGTATAGTGACACCACAACTATACCGTCACAAATACCGCGAAACTGGTGAAAGTGGATATAACTGTACTTTTTTTAATCAATGTATGTAAATATATATATATATATATATATATATATATATATATATATATATATATATATAATATATATATATATATATATATATATATATATATATATATAACCAGTTGATGTCCGGTGCAAGCCCCGCTATATGTGCCTTATGTTAGTTATGTATGTTAAATAAAAATTATAATACATACATGTGTAAAAATAGATAATTTTTTAAAGCAGGGAAATCAAGGAAGAAGACAGTAAAAACAACCAACTTTTAAGCAAGGTGGCAGCAGCCTCACGAAGATACGGAACGTATTCAATATTGGAATGGGGATAAATCGGAAGAAATGCTCACTTACAGGAATTTTTTTTTCTTACTCAATGTTTGAAGGATCCTACAGTTTTTATAATTTTGGTTTACACGTATTTTATTTCCAAAAGAAAAATAATTGGACAGAAGGGCAAAGCCCTATATTAATCCCTCTTGTGGAGAAAAGACGAAAGCACAGGACTGAATTGACAGCACAGCTCCAATGAACCACCGTTCATCAAGTCCAAGTGGACTTGATGAGCAGCGTGGTGGAGAAAAACAAACGGAAGGATAAACGCCACTAGAACAAACACAGATAGCGGGGCTCATGAAGTTATCAATTTTATCAGTATATATTATTAATCTACAGTTTCGAATTATCGGTATGAATGATTAAATTACAGTGTAACCTTGGAATCGTTTTCTTTTTTCAATAAACTCTTGAACAGATAAAAATATAATAATATTGTCTTTGAGACTGCAAGAAGCACTGCCAAACCAAATTGTGTTTATAGAAAATGGAGCCAAAGGACCAATGGTTGTATGTAATGCATCTCGAGTGACCATGTATTTTGGACAGGTGAGAAAGTAGTGCTAGGTACTCTCGGTGGTGGCGCCACATGAAAAAGCAGCTAAATCTTTTACACTAATCTTAAAAAAGATGTTCGTTTAATTGACTGCGGCACATACGCAAACGAGAATGTAAAATAGACAGATATCTTTTGCCAACATTAAGAACTTCGGGAAATATAACAGAAAACTGTCTGGGAGTGGAAATTTTCTTCTCAAATTGGGACAAAGTAGGAAGTTTTATCGTTTCCGACGGAAGAAGGTTCCACAACGTGATGGCAGAAGGAAAAAAATGAGTTTTCGAATAAGACTGTTCTACAATTGAAAGAGGGTAAGTCTGCTTTGATCGAGTTGTGCCCTAGTATTACGGTGGAATGTTGGAATATTGGGGAGTAGAGAGCACGAATAGCTACGGGTTAACTTATGAATTATTTTATACATCATGATTTGTTTGGATCTTTCTCTTCGTTTGGATAGGGTCTCCCAGCCAGTTTCTTCGTATAGCTTTTCTATACGGGTGGGTTTCATTGCTCCCGTCATGATGCGGGCCGCAGTCAGTTGAATATCTTCCAAACGTTTTGCATCATCCTGCGTGCAGCCATCCCAGACCACATTTCCGTACTCTAAAATAGGTCGAATAAAGGAGGTATAAATCGTTTCTAATGTGTCACGATCTAGGTGATACTGTAGAGTTTTCAGAATGTTTACTTGTTTACAGGCTTTAGTTGCAACTTGTTTAATATGCTCATTCCATTTTAGATCTGATTTTAAGGCAAGACCCAAATGCTTGTGTTCCAAAACATTCTCTAATTGGTGACCGTGGAAAATCAATGGAGGGTGATCAGGGGGATTTCTTTTTAGAGAGACGAGCATGGTATCTGTTTTGAGAGCATTAAAGGATATAAACCATTCCCTAGACCATTCGTCCAGGGAGGCCAGATCATCGTTCTAGACAGTGGCAGCATGAACAGGATCTTTAATAGTAAGATAAATGGACGTATCATACGCAAAGAGTTTGACTTCTGAATTTACAACGTTGACTATATCATTAATATAAATCAAAAAGAGTAAAGGACCTAATACAGATCCTTGAGGCACACCAGTGCTTATAGTTCCCCAGCTAGAGGTTTGACCATTTAAAACGACGCGTTGCTTCCGATTATAAAGGTAGTCTTCAAACCATGTCAGAAGATTGTCAACGATGCCGTTTTTTCAGTTTATGAATAAGACCTTTGTGCCAGACTTTATCAAAAGCCTTGCTAATAACGAGGAACAAAATTCTTACTTCTTTTTGCTGATCAATGGGTAAACATAGCTCATGGTATAGGGAGAGTAACTGGTTAACTGTTGAGCCACCAGGAATAAATCCTGACTGGTTTGCTGAAGTGAACATGTTGTCCCGAAAAAAAAATTGAACACATGTTTGAAAATTACTTTTCCATCACTTCCCCTGTACAGGTTAAGAGGGATATAAGACGATGGTTGTTACACAAGCTCTCGTCGCCCTTTTTGTGTAAAGGAGTCACGTGAGCTTCTTTCCAAATAGACATGAACTGTTTCTGATGTAGAGATAAATTGAATAGTTTAGTGAGAAGTCTGTAAATAATGGGAGCTGCTTCTTTGAAAAGTCTTGTACTAATCCCATCCGGACCTATTGCTTTTGCAGTATCAAGATTTTTGAGTATGTCCAGTACTTCACCTTCAGAAATGTTTAAACCTCCGAGTGTATTTAAGGGGTGATCAGGCTGTAGAGGATTTATAAGTGAAGATGAGTCAAGAGTGCTTTGACTCAAGAAAAACGAATTGAAGATTTCTGCTTTAGAAGCGTTGTCAGTGACGTGTTTACCATCACATAGTAAAGAAGGCATATTCTAATGATGATTTCTATTCACAAAAGGTTTAACAGTTTTCCACCACGCTTTATGTTTGTTTTTAGAATTTTTCAAGGAGTCATTTAATTTATTATGATGTCGATCCTCGGCTTCACGGAGATGTTCCTGATGCAGGTTACGAAGCCGATTATAAGTAGCCCAAAGTTCGAGACTATTAGATTCGTGTTTACCATCTTTTACTTTGGAATGCGCTTTTCACAGCGCAGAGAATATGTGTACCAGGGTGACTCGTCCGGACGAATGGTAACTTCTTTATTAGGAATACATTGTTTGGCGGCTTGCAGAAAGCCTTCAGTCCATAACAGGCAGCATTCATTTATATTGTAGGATCCTAGTCGATTTGACTTAAATATTCTCGAAAATGATTAAAGTTTGCCTGTTCATATAACCATATAAATCTTATACACAGGCTCAATTTTGCGTCGAAAACTAATATTGACAGACACCACGCTATGGTCGCAATTAGGAATTGGTGGCAAAACTTTTGATTCAGAAATAAAATTCGGGATGTTAGAAATGACCTGATCTAAACAACGAGACGTATTTTCAGTTATGTGGGTGGGTTCATGAATATGCGGAAAAAAGAAATTAGTATTGCAAAAATGGTCAAGCTTTTTATCTGGTGCCGTGGAAAAGTCGGCGTTAAGGTCACCTGTTATGATGATATTATGGGTACCGGTAGTTTTTGCTTTGTCGAGACTAGCTTGAAGCTTGTCTCAGAATGAAACAGGGGAGTCGGGAGTCGGCTTGTATACAACTCCTAATAAAAATTTACTGTTATTTAATTTAATCTAACCCCATAATAATTCCAGATCGGGACTTTCCAAGTCTTGACGTCTAGTAGCTATAAACTGCTGGGATACATATAGTCCAACACCCCCGCCTAAACCATTGGGGCGGTCCTTTCGCATGATATTATGGTAACCAGATAAAATAAAATCATTGCGTGGAGTATTTGGTGTCAGAAAGGTTTCCTAGAGAGCTTTGAGATCATAATATTTAGCCATTTCTGCGCAAATACACCTCATTTTATCTTGAGACAGACTACGGACATTAATGTGACGGAGGGTAGTACCCAAAACTCATCAGTTGGTCTAGGATTGAGGTGAATGTCTCCGGCCGATAAAATCAGAAGCGGAGAAATGACAAGGAAATATACATCAATATTTGAACATTTACGATAAAGGATTGAATTATAAAGGTATAATACGAGTAATCTTTGTCGACTGGCGTGACTGAAGATGTTACTTATGGAAGCTGCAACACAAACATAGAATAGAGAGTATATTAAGAAGATTTCAGAATTTGAAAGATAGAAATTGCACCTGAAGTCCGGGATGGCTACACACAAGTGATACAAGTGATAAGGGTTTTTCTGCCGCTTTTATGGGACACACTTGACAAAATCGTAAATGAGAAGGAGTTCCAGGTGTTTTATGGAGGCCAGTATCAATATATAGACTATGTGAACTGGTTCTCAATTTACAAAACTCTTTCATGACTATAAAACTCTTTCTACACAGGACATTGTTTTCCAACTCTGTAAATTTAAATTATTATCAGCAACGTAGTTTTGATTGAGGATCAATAAGTGATACAAATACACATGAGGAGAGGGACAGAGTATTTGCTTACAGACCCTAAATTTGCCTAAAGAAGCACCAAGGAAATGATGCAAAATAAATGGATATTTTAACCACAAAGAACTGAAGCAAACGTGGTAAATCAGTAAAAATTAAAGGTAATTTGTCAGCTTACTATAAAGAGTGATACAGTTTCCACGTGTGCCGGTTGTTAGCCAAGCATGATATGCGTCCATGTAGTAAAAATTGAAAACGCAGAACATAATGGGCATGTAAGCAAACCGAGCCCCAAAGCAAAATATAATAACATATAAGTAACAGTGCGACACCAGGTAACAGCAAACAAAAACAAAAAATAAACACTCGATAAAAAACATTGTGCAACATATAAGATTACTTGTAGACATTTGGAGAATGTATTTAAATAAATATTGCATAAACGCTTACAGAAGAAGTAAAATTACAATATGTTTCACACGTCAATCAATGAGTTCTCTATTTTGCATGTAGGACATTTACAATAGCACTGCACCGCATTATAACATATGCCCAATAAATGTAAAGTATACAAATCACATGTGAAAATATGAGACACCACTTGACATAATAAAGTCAAAAGTAAAAGATTTTCACATAGCATATATATGTTAAGGACGTACTTAGTCGTCTCAGTACAATTGCTACGCAAATCTAAGATACATAAACTGGTATACTTCGACAACCTGTGAATATGTTTGAAGGCCCCAACGTTAAGTGACACAAAAATGCACATAGATCACAAATCAAACAAAGAAAGATATAATGCAATACAGCCTCAATGTAGTGTAGGCTGGTGAGCATTAAGCTTTTAAGTCGGGTGGATATTTGGAATGTTTTTGCGAGACAGCTAAAAGGAATATCACATAGGCTACCTGATAAAGGAAATATGATAAATTGTGCAAAAGTATAAATTACTGAAATGGAAAACTATGGCAAGACAGAATGCTGCAATCGTAACATGCAAAGATTTGAATAATATGCTGATTATATACATACCATGTAATAGAAATGCGACCTTACAGTTACATTTAAGTTTTATATTTGCGAGGCCTATCTCAGCATTACATCGTATTACGTACTTTACCGGCATGAAATCAATAAATGGATGACAGTTACGTGGAATTCCGGGAAACAGTAGTTGACTACTTTTTACCCTCAGCAGAGCGAGGTTAGAGCCGTTGCCCTTGTGCGAGTGTACAAGAACAATGGCTTAATTGGCCTGTTAATAGCTGAATACACAAGTCACGTCCCAATGGTCTTGCCAGATGTCCTGCAAGGGTGTGGGTATTTTACAAAGAAATACACTAGGAATATGTACATTTCCCCTAAAGACTGGCCACAGAAACCAGGGGTACACTTTGTATGAAAAATGCTGAAAAGAAAGTTTTTCAGTCACACTTAGTGCTTTACATACTTAAATTATGAAATGCCCAGTCAATGATGGAATACCTACTTTATTCAAATTTATCAAAGTTTGCAGGACTTTTTATTTTTCTTCATGTTCACTCATGCATTTCACGCACATACACTATTTGGAAGAGCTGCCGGTATAATTTTGATACTGTGAGGGAGGGAATTCCAAAATTTTATGCCTGAATCACTCTTTACTGCAGGCGTGAAAAATTATTGTAAATCTGGATAGAGTTGGACTCCTATTAGGCGTGAGTACGCAGCAGAAACTATTTTTACACATAACATGTAGCCCTGGATTTATGCCCATGCTGTTGCGACAAATTCAAGTTGCTCTTTCGACTTGTCAGTTGTCACACGTGAACACCGAGATGTTTTGTTAAGCACCACTAACCGTTCAACACAATCAACCGATCGCGCTGCGCACACAATACATCTGTTATATAACACCATCTTAGGCATATATGATGGTGAGAGATCACTTTACTTCAAAATACATTTAATTAAAGATTTTCAAAGCACAACATCTATGTGTCGGTTATGAGTCCTTTCTTCATTGATTATAGTTTCACGCTTGTGCAATGCAAGAAGTTAAGTTGCATGCATGCATAGGACTCTATACATTAGCATTAAATTAGAAAATGGCATATTATTTGCAGATTTTATTTAAAAAATCATGGAAAAGCAGACAAGGCCTGAATATTATTCCGTCTCGATCTCATTAGCATGTTAAGTAATTAAAGCTATTGTTAATTACTTTGGTAAGTAAATGAATTACAGTAAAATTAAGTGCTTGGAAAGGACAACTTGTGCTCAGTTAGTAAAACTAAGAAATTTTGTTACATCGCTGAGCAATTGAATTGCTTGTATAAGTAAAACATTTAGCCTACTTAGCAAAATGTAGTGACAGGAAGCAGGTAATTGTAAGTAAATGCCAGTAATATATTTAACTTGAGCTTTTACTTTGCCTAGTAAATCAAGGTAAAATTGTTACTTAATATGAGTAATTCAATTACTATTATTAAAATATTTTTTGAGTGCGTACCCGATGTGGCCTTTGTTGTAATTCCTTGTTTGGAATTAATGAAAGAACTTTTGGTGAATCATCCAGATCAGTATAACATTATTATGTCAAATGGCATGTTCAATTTTGTCAGGGGCGAATCACACTGATGAATGTTTACCATTACTCAGTGCCGTTGGTAGCAGATCAGTTTTCGAAGGCCTTCTTGCATCTTTGAATACAGTTTTGCGAATGGTCGTACTGATAATACAATGTAGTACTGACATATCAATCGTACGTTGCCATATCAATAAGCTTTGAAGACATACAGACACACTGATTTGCTATGCAGCAAATCATCTTTTTCTAGTTATCACTGATTTAGTGTCTACGTTACATAGCCAAAACTTAGGGATCTTGTTTGAGGATGGACGTATATTTTCACGTTTATATGCAGACGATGTTGTTTGTGGAGAAGTTTAATTATGCCGGCCCTTTCACACGGGTCTGCAGTTTGGCTTTGCAACGCCAACGAAGGAACTACTGTTATCAGGTCAATACAATATAATGGTCAAACCGTTTTACAGTGACCAATGCATAATAATGGGTGAATTCAAATTCCAACAGGTATCAGAAGATTATATTCTTCAACTCTTAAAGAATATTGACAGAAATAAAAGCACTGGTCTGGACGAATTACTTGCCAAATTTTAAAAAGATAGTGCAGATATTATAAAAATCCGATTACTTACATCGTAAACCTGTCAATTTCAACGGCTCAAGTTCCAAAAGAGCTAAAATTGGCTGGAGTGATTCCTCTACATAAAAAAGTACACTTGAGGCAAGTAACTACAGACCAGTGTCAATTTTATGTATTCTTTCTAAAGTTTTAGAGAGAACAATTTGTGATCAGTTTGAAAATTATTTACGACGCAACGGTATTCTTTACAAATACCAGTCAGGCTTTCAACCTATGTTCTCAACTGACACCTGCTTGATTTGTTTGACAGATTATATGAAAAAGGAAGCAGAAAAAGGTAACTATACTGGTGTAATAATGTTGGATCTCCAAAAAGCATCGGACACTGTGAACCATCAGATACTGTGTCAAAAATTGTCAGCAATTGGCCTTGATTCATCAGCAGTCAGATGGTTTGAATCTTATCTTTATGATAGATTGCAAACAGTTGCTGTAAATAGAACAATGTCAGATCTAAAAAATGTATCCTGTGGCGTCCCTCAGGGGTCGATCTTGGGACCGACGTTGTTCCAGATCTATGTGAATGATATGTCCCAGGCAGTAGATTGTAATCTACTTCTATATGCAGATGACTCAATTCTTCTATCGAGTGGAAAAATGTAAACGAAATAGAAACTACCCTGAGTAGAAATATGGATGCTGTGAGTAGCTGGTTAATTGATAATAAGTTGTCAGTACACTTGGGGAAAACCGAATCCATATTATTTGGACCACCTCGTAAATTAAAAGAGAAATCGCTAACTGTCATGTGTAATGATACAAAATTGACCAAAAAGATCATATTAAATATCGGGTCTTTGCCTCGACAATACCTTATCAGGGGATAACAAAGCAAAAAATGTTATTGCCAAATGGAACAACAGATTAAATATTTTATATAGAAATGGTCACCGTTTGGACAAGCTCACAAAAAAGCTATAATGTTCGGCATTGATACAATATCATTATGATTATGCTTGTTCCATATGGTATTCCTTAGTATCCCAAAAATATAAAACAAAACTGCAAACCCACCAAAACAAAATGGCCAGATTCATTCTGGATAAAAATTCGAGATCACATACAGGAAGTCATGAACTTTGGAGACTAAAATGGCTTAATGTTGAAAAAAGAATCATACAAAATAAAATTGAACAATATGCATAGGATAACATATAAAAAAGCTCCTGAATACCTTCAGGAAAACTTTGAAAAATTATTGCGAAATAATAACTACAAAGGTAGAAATAATCAAATGTCATACATAGCCCCACTAATGAAAAAAGGTGCTGGTCATAACACGTTCATTTACACACGTATAAAGGAATGAAATAATCTTCCTTTACATTTCAAATTGAGAATTTAACAACATTTAAACAGGCCATTAAACAGCATCTATTTAATAAGATGTTCAGTGAGGAAAGTGATGCTTTTATATATTACTGAAAATTCCTCATCCTTGTACATATTCCTGTTATTCACGACATGTGGCCAGTTTTACCTGGCCACTCGTCTTTATACCTTCCACTAAGTTATTCCGGAAATGAACATCAAATTTCTGGATTTTTAGACTATTACTTAATTCATTAATGGGAAAACATATGACTGGTGTACATAAAATCCTGTGATACAAGTCTATTTATAGAAACTTTATATATTTATTCTAGACTTTACCATTATTTTATGTTATATATGTGCAAATGTTTTAATACCTATTTATGGAGCTTATTTTAGTTTTTTTTTAACCTTAAACCTTTTTTTTTGCTTTGGACCACCGTGGAAATAAGTCCGCAGACTTTCTGGTGCCATCCTAGGTTCCTTACTGTATGTTATAGTTTTTTACTGTATATGAACCTGAATAAAGTCAATCAATCCGCTCGCTGTGATGGCCACTCAATTTATTGCCAGACAAAGCAAGAATTCATTTCTTCTACAGACTAAAATATCTGTGCGTGATTCACGATTATGCACTAGAGTTTTACTGGAATTGCAAAGAAATTTTGTTTATTGTGGGCATGCTTCTTGGCCATACATGGAAGAAATTGATAAAATTTTAGCGGGAGTTGGTTCGGATAATAAAATACAGGAACAAGATGAGCGGTGGCTGCAAAAGTATCATTAAGTTGTCCCTGGATAACTATGTGCACAATTTTTCAAATGAAATTTATGATAAGAAATCGCTACTTTTGCATGGTTTTTTGAGGAGATCATCTTACCGCGAAGATAACCTGTTTGCCATGAATGATTTTGAGTCGGCCCGCCTGAAGTACTCTCAAGACGGTTTAGGTCTGCAAGCTAATTTACATCGATGGAATATTGCACCCTCAGGAACTTGTGTTATGTGTAAAAAGGGTGTGGAAAATGTTTCACACTTTGCACTTACTTGCCCCGCATTTAATGAAATTCGGATTAAGATTTGGCATGAACTTCAAACAGAATTATACAACGTTTAAGAATTTGTATATTTGGGAGCATTTTACTGGCTCATTGACTGTTGCAAAATTTCATTTACTCCTTGGAGATCCTGCAAGTGAGCAGGGTATTCGGTTTATCAATATGTTTTATGATGCATGTAAGCGTTTCCTTAAAGAAGCTTGGCCTGTTCGAAAGTCCTTGGTGGACGGACATAACCACTATCTCAGTGTTTTATCTGACTTTATAGATGGTGTTATATGCATATGTGTACTTGATTTTATCATGGATGTATATATGTCATTTGATGTGTATTTTGTCAACTCATTTTATTTTGGACGCATCACAGGTTCTACCCTGGCCTGTTGATGCCCCCGCTGTAAAGGGGAAAAAATATATATGTATGTATATATATATATATATATATATATATATATATATATATATATATATATATATATATATATATATATATATATATATAAACAAACAAACAAACAAACAAATAAATAAATAAATAAATAAATAAATAAATAAATAAATAAATAAATTAGATCTGGTCACACAGTTTTGCAGAAAACTACGTATACACATCGTAGCACTGAATATAAGTGTAGCTACCATGCCAATATATATGATCTCGTCGATCATCATGTTGTTTCACAAATTTAATTGAACTACAAAAATAAGATGTGAAAGTAACGCCACCTAGCGAACCGCGTTTGTGGACACCAAATCGCAGCAGATTCCAATCAAATTTGAAGAGAGTAAAGCTTATTGTTTAAGAAAAGCCGTCTGCTACAAAAAATGATAAATAAATAAACAAACACAATCAAATAAATGAATAAATAAATAAATAAATGAATGAATGAATGAATAAATAAATGAATAAATAAATAAGTAAGTAAGTAAGTAAGTAAGTAAGTAAGTAAGTAAGTAAGTAAATAAATAAATAAATAAATAAATAAATAAATAAATAAATAAATAAATAAATAAATAAATAAATAATGCAGAGTGGAGCTAATTAATATCAAGTTGTATCCACTCGTAAGTTTTCCATGGCACCTCAAAACGAAATTTGTCCTGTTGAGCAAACTTGGTGGAGATAGAGTTATGGTCAAAACCCCACACGATTCCAAGAGGATCCCGGCAACGTTTATAAAAAAAGGTCGAAAATGTGACTTGTGAACGGAAGTATGACGGATGACAGACTTCATTATTTATGGTAGTTGCTATGTTTATTAGTCAGGAAGGCGTATTTTATTTGGAAAATTACCGTTTATAATTTATATGCACACGGTATCTGAGCGTGGGTGAGTATTACGTTATATTTCTGTTTCCATAGACATGCTCATATTGTGGACGGACATGGATACACATTTACACCGAATAAGTTAAGGTGAGCGGATGCGGTGTTCGAATCAGTTTTTCTCAGAATTTCATCGCACATCCTTAATACCACGCGCTAATCCTAAGGGGATTCTTTGTAATATCTTGTGTTCGTATTAGGTCACACATAAGGTCAAATCTGCAATTAGGACTTTAGTAAACTTTGTTGCAAAGACATCATGTATGTGCCTGAAAAGTGGGTAATTGACCATTGGCAGTGTGCAGTCACCATGATACGCACTAATTGTCCTGACGCTGAACTTTGCTTTCATATCAACTTTCTGTGCAGACTGTGGAATCGTATGAGGTAACCATCGATTTATCACAATATAGCACAACGTGCGTGGTTGAAAGAAGACTTTTCTTTGCTCAATTGTGCACCCCAATCCCTGTATATATCTTTACGGTGATGTGCACGCACATTCCAAACTTTCACTTCCAAACATCCAGTCAAGTTTAACGTGGCGAGCAGAGTTCATGGACGCAGAATTGAGATCTATCTATTGATTGTATTAAACACTTCGGTTGTCTAAGCGGGACACAGCCCAATGATAGGAGAGCATTTTAATTTTTACCTGCTTACATAAAGACTGAGTCAGGGGCTTTCGCGCCAAGGAAAGCTGTTGACATGGGGCGTGTTATAATGACTGGTCTTCTCGGCATTTCTTGTTCAGAACGTTTCATAAACGGACGTCAGCTGGCGCCCGGGAGCATCAAATCACTAACAATTTGAACGTACATTGTATTCACATGTGATGAGTGCCATAACGCGGAGAGCTGTTTCTTTTTTCTTTCTCTTTTTTTTTCTTAGGTATTTGAAACCCTTTTTTTAAGATCATCACTTGTTTATATATAACTGTACTCTGTGCTCATTACCAAAGAATTCATTTTAAGGTGGGGTTTAATTTCAAGACAGCAGTTTCAAATACGTTTTACGTCGCTTTCAACATACATGCACAACACTTCCACGTTATGAAATCTGTAAAACCTATGTTCCCTGCTCTAAATATGCCTTCTTCCATCTTCAGTTGTTATAATGGCTATATGCAGACATTTTGCATACCTTATGAACGGTGCTCGTGATAATCCCTGCACATGTGAGTAGACGAATACAACTCTATACGACATTAACAAGGCATGAGCGATCGCTTTTTGAAAAAAGAATAGATTTCTAAACTACCTAAATACGATGTAAACATTCCTAACTAGTGACAAAATGATAAACACATCATACTACACAGTAAACAGGGAGTCTGCCTCAGCCATTCAAGTCACGCAGTGTGCATAATGGTTGTATAAACATTAGAGATACTGGAAGAATCCTCCAAATATACATTTACGAGTATTTCTTGGAAACGACTGAGACAAAGATAATGATTTTTGTGTTTTTTAAACTTTAGACTATTTATTACAAAAGCGCATGGTCGATTCTTTTTAGGGATTAGGTATTCTACAGTGGGATAGCAAAGTCACTGAGGATCTGGCTTTTGAAGAAATTTATAGCACAGGTACAGTTAACGAGCCTGCAACAAATCTTTTTGAGAGGAAGTGGATTTTTGTGCTCTTTGTCCTTTTTCGTTTGAAAGTCCCAGCTGACGGCATAATGGCCCTATGAGTGAAGAAAAAAAAACAACTACATTGAATATGTGCACTGTGCTTCAAGCGCAGACTACTTGCCAATTACTTGCCTGGTACTGCTGCTAAAACCAAAAGAAATGGTCGTATAACATTTGTAAGCAAGCAACACATTATTTAAAAAAAGTATATATGTAGACCCATATCTTTTACATAGATTGCGAACCAGGACGTGCTCGCTCTCCATGGCACAGACGTAGCCATATACTTTCCAACCCTATTGTTTGGTGGGGGGGGGGGGGGGGAACAGAAGGACTCGGAGAAAACCACTGCGCACAGTCAGTGTGACAGGAACTCTTTCCACTTGCAACAGAGCTGAAAGGCGAGCGTGTTGCAGTGTTCCGCCAACCATGCACCCAAATACATTATTGCGATACATATCCTCATTGCCGAGGTTTCTTTACCCTCATTTACACGTTACCGAGTCAAATCACGAAAAAAAAGTCCATTCCCAACGGAAAAACTCTGTAAGCACAACAAAGTATAACTCAATCTTGCCCTTTGGCATAAGAGCCGTGCTCAGACACGATTCACCTTTGATGTTGTTTGAACAGAAACTAAAGAGGCACTGACTTGAACACGGAAAATGCATTACATGTGTACTTTTAACTTGTGTATCATTATCTACCTCATTGGTCACGAATCAGCTTTGTGTGTTCAGATTTGATTCAAAGATATGATAAATTACCTCGAGTGTAGTCTCGTGATGTTCAATTACTGTACAATCTCCGGTGAAGACCAACAACGTAAAGAAACGTGTAGTTCCCATATTAAAAACCGCCAAATTACAGTCACCTGTTTGTGTATACCCTTGAAAATATTGTATCCCTATGGGTCAAGCATTTCTGTTGCCTTGGGTGCTCGCAACAGGGCGATTCTAATGCATTTCAGTAATTTCCTGCTGTTAAGAATTACATGCATCAGGCGTCGACCTGTGAATGGCATAAAGAATCTACAAAAAAGGAATGATCGTCAGTAAGAAGCAGAAAATGGCTTCATCAGTAATGATATGTGAGCATGATTTGCTGGAAGAAAGGGATGCCCAGGGTGATCAAAAATCATATTTTTGGCCCTGATCTCTCAAAGGAAAGGAAAGAACTTCCTTGGCATATACGACGACGCATTATAAATATATATATATATTAATACAATAAAATATTTACAGCTTGGTTCACGTATTATTGTGAATGTAGCATGTTGTTCTGGATTATGTAATTTATATACATTATTAAAAGTAGCATTGTTACTTGACTGAACAATTTTATGAAAGTGAACCTGCTATGGTTCCGTATGAGAAGGTTGTGATCAGACATACCATTCTCGCAAAACATAGAATAAAATTATCGAAACCTGCTTCATTTATTTTGACAACAATGCCATGTGTCACAGGAATGGGCTGTTGCTTCCATGCATAAAAAGTGCATCTGACATTGGCAGAGACCCGATAATTACTTAAAAACTTGCATGTATCTAATTTTGCCCAAGATCGCTAGTTTTAAAGTTAAGATTTCGATACGCAGTTAGATTTTGTATATGTACATGACAAGCACGACGGATTTTTCGTGAACTGCTGACGAGACTATCATCCAAAAGTATTAATTTCTGGCTTGCATGGTAAGTGTCATTACTGACTGTAGGCTTTTAAAACGTTCATCACCGTGGGCATCCAACTTCTTGGTGGTGCAGGACGTAACCATTAAGGTATTTCGCTGCCGTAATGGGCCCGCACGTCCCTTGAATATTTCCCAGGTATTGTTAACTTTGCAAGAGAGTTTTCCATCCAAGCGAAAATCCATAGTTTCCTACATGTTGGATATTCTAAAATGACAACCAAGTCATGTCTTCAGATTGCACCCACAGCTTTCCCTGACTGACTCGTCGGTCGGCGATAAACCGAGCGTATAAGTGAAAAAAAATGGTCTTTGACATTGCATTCAGATTAATGTCTTATGATCGTTTCTTTAGGAATTTCTTTTTGAACAGAACAGATAGTTTTCGAGTACAACTAACAAACGCCAACCGACTTCGCTAAACAGGATTGAGGGCATCCATGGATTTGAGAAAACTACCCGAACACTTGGAACTATTATCATGTGTAAATATATTGACATTGCTCGTATTTTATTTAATCTGCTTTGATCAGTATTTTAGCTTGTGTGCAAACCTGGATAGGTTTTCACTTACCAAGTGGAAAATTCGGCACCTACAAACTTGTAAATCAGGAATGAAAACGTGCAGAGAAGAGCCACAAGTGCCTCATGACGGATGCAATGTGTCCTCAAATGACCCACCTGTCTCCGTGTTGACCTTTGACCCTCAAAAATCACAAATGCAGCCTATATCACACACACACACACACACACACATATATATATATATATACATATATATATATATATATATATATATATATATATATATATATATATATATATATATATATATATATATATATATATATATCCAGGCTGTATAGGGTTAAATATTACGATAAATACGCTCAGCTTCACCAAAAGCTTTTCGAAGGTTGTCTTGTTTCGCGTCTTTTCTTTGCAAAAATATCCCTCACATGCTGATGAAAAAGCTTGGTTTTCGGAATCAGCACAAATTGTGCATTTTCCAATACGCATCAAGGTCGCATTATGCTCAATGGCCTATCACACGCATATCCATGGATCAAATGATTAACCCTTTTAAGTTCAAGCTGAAAGAGGATATATGGTAACAACCGGTTAAAGTGTAGACATTTTTTGTCACGCGTGAGTGCCCCGTATGCACCCGTCTCAAATTTCCGAAAGGGTATGATAAGTAGCACTCCTTTTATCTCTCGTTCATGTTGCCCACTTCGAGAAAACAGAGCCAACAACGTATACATCTCCAGCTATTATCGGTACCAAAAATGTAAACGGGTAAGAAAAATTAATCTGTATCGATGTGTCCTAACAACATCGGTGTTTCTTGCAGGAAATGTAATAATAATTATGATGATGATAATGATGATGATGATAATAATAATAATAATAATGTTGGTGATGACGATGACGACGATGATGATGAAATGACGATAATGATAATCATAATATCATTATTATTATCATTATTATTATTATTATTATTATTATTATTATTATTATTATTATTATTATTATTATTGTTATTATTATTATTATTATTATTATTGAACCCATCATATCGGGGAAATCACAAGTGAAATCTATAGAAAGTAAGACACAGAATCACAGCGAGTGAAATGATACAAATATCGCAAAGATAAATGAGTATAATAATGCAGAGAGGGTGAGGGGAAGGGTATTAAACACGAAGCATATTCAGTTCCTTTTTGCATTTTACTTATTGTCCAGAATTTAAACATTCAACGGTTTATTACGATGTGATATAGATGGCGTTCATAGATTGTGCTGATGATTTATACCTATGATCTTAATGATAGCCATTTTCGTCTCTTCCGTCCTCTTCTCATGGAGAGAGTAAACGTTCAACTCTGAACTTCAAAGAATCTTTAGAGATTAATCAGAGATTGATGCTGTGACAGAGAAAACATCAGCAAAGTGTTAAAAAAATGCATAGGCGAAGCAGGCATCCTAACAGCTAAGGCCGGCTTGTGGGAAGGGGGAGATATCATACTCATTATTATGGGAATTATAATGATAAGAATTGATTTGTTGTATATAAAAAGTTCGATATTTCCACCGTAGCACGAAACCAAGGAAGCCATATTCGTCTGCTGGAGGAATAATGGTATCAAATTAGAAATTTCCAGTATGAATAATTCGCAATATTGCATTAGACTGTGTTCAAAGTCTTATTTAAGATAAGATAAGAGTGAAATAAATTTATCCACCGCGTGTGTTCTTTGTCAGTCACATAAAGTCGCCAAAAAACCAAACAAAAACAGAACCACAAAATAACCACACACCCTCGAAAACAAAAACAAAAAAACAAAAAACAAATTTAAAAAAATAAAATAGAACCCAAAAAACAAACAAACAAACAAACAAACAAACAGGAGGCATCAAAATTTCCTTTTTAGTACAATGTAGTTTATAAAAAAATTTGAAAAATGCTGAATGACAAGTAAACTAACTTACAGCAAACTTTTCATATGTGACGCTCCGATCAATGATATTTTCTTGACTTCACCTGGGTCTATGAAACGAAATCATTACAACAGTTAAAAGAGCTGCCTTTGAACCTGCCTGTTAGTGTGCGTTCACTTGCATTTACAGATCTTATGTCACGGATGGAGTTCTTTTTCAAAGTTGCTTTTTTCCTTGAGAGAATCTCTAGAATTTGCAAGTTTTACGCGGACTAGTTTAAATATCCAGTGACACACATGTAAGTGCACTGCAACTTGCTGAAATAATATACCGTCTGCTCCAAAAAGTAATTTTGTTAACGTCAATACATCCAGCAGGACATTTCCATAGGGCCAAAAGTAACTTTATACACTCCGGCAAACGTGTATACACTGGTTACCATTGTACAGTACAAGTGAAGCTACCTCGGTCCAAACAGCCCATGGGCACATATGGAAGTGTCGATCAGGTCTTGCCATTTTTTATTTCAATTAATTATTTACCTGATGACAAGATGTTTCCATTTCGGCAACCTGGGTTTTCATTTTACACTTACGTTTTTCAAACTTGGGGTTGTCTCAAACGTCTTATACGCATAATTGTTACTTATTTTCAACCAATTGTACACATTTTTTTTTCAGCTATGTACTATTAGTCGCCATTCCAGGGCGATTGCCACAATGTGCAATGTCAAAAGTTACTGAATACCATGTATGACTATAGGGTTATATATTACGATTACTATTTGAATGAGATATGTGTTACATGTCATTATGTGCGTAACCCAATTATATTTTTGGTCTCTCGTCGGTACATTTATACTCTGTGCTGTACAGTTAACGTTCCTTCCAACACTGTTCAGATTAGTTAAAAAGATCCTCGCTGTGGTGTATCATTTCGTACGCCGAAACATTTGCTGCTACCTTACATATTTTTTTTATTTTATTTTTTTTTTGCATATCAAACTTTAATTCCGTTACTGCACCACAAGACTTGCAAGAAAAATCTACTTTGTTAAATCATAAAATTTATAGCTTGCAGGATGTTTAATCTCAATTTATTATTCTGCTTGATAGACCCGATGTTCAACACCGATTGCCCAGTTACTACTGTGTTATGGTACTTTTCAAACTCCAAAGTTATGCTATGGAAAGTTTGTACTTCATTATCGGCAAACTTGTGACATTTTTTATACATTTATATTCAAACACATTACAGGTACATTAATCAATGCAATATGTTTTTTAATCACAGCATGATAGGCCTAAGTGAGGCTGCCCCAGATATTGCAATATTCTTACACTATTTCACAGTATCTCTTTACACTCCGTACGCAACTTTATATTTATTGTCAATAATGTACACACTAGCTTCTCTTCAGATAGCAGCTGACCCTAAGATTTGCCCGGTCTACATCATATAAAATCATCGTACGCGCAACTACATCCACGATGCTAAAACTTTTACTCTAGTGATTGTTCATTTGCTGTACCCACTATCACACAGATAAACTTGAATTTATAATGAATTTAGACGATAGTGATAAAATTCTGTGATGACTTTTTTCTCGGCCGTTGTTGACAAAAGGGGAGCATTTTAGTGTTTTTTGTTTGTTTGTTTGTTAGTTGTTGTTTTTTTTTTGTTTGTTTGTTTGTTTGTTGTTGTTTTTTTGTTTGTTTGTTTGTTTGTTGTTGTTTTTTTGTAGATTGGCAATTCTTTACGCCTTAAGTTCCTTGTCAAGATGCAAGTTTTCACTGTGGTATTGAGTATTTGTGTTTGATGTTTTGTTTATTTGTGCTTGTATTGTGTCTCTGTATCTATAGCAAAATATTGCAAATGTAATTGTGATGCAGCTCATAAAATTCATTTCATTTCATTTCATTTTCATTTCATTTCATCCATATCCCGGCCCTAATGCATTCTCTGACCCTACTCTTTGCCACGTAAAGTTAAAATGCGTGTCCCAAGACAAAATTGGGGCCATCAAAACTTTTCTTGCACCCAAAGTAGATGGTATAGCCTTAAGTAAAACATTCTGAACTGACAAAGCACGGGACAGTGATCTGGAAATCCCCGGTTTTCATCGTATCACAGGGCGTGGCCGCCGTGGTGCACCGGGTAGCGGTGTTGCATTGCATGCATCTCGAACAGTTGCTGTTAAGATGAGGGATGACTAAAATTCTCCTAAAATTGAAATTCTGTGGACTGAACTCAGGATACATAACAATAACTGTCTGCTTGCCGTTGTTTACAGACCACCCTGTGCAAGAGTGGCGTTTTGGGATGATTTGCAAGGAAGTTTTGAAAGAGCCGCCTAACTGGAATTAACAATATTTTGATAATGGGTGACCTGATCGCTGCCCCGAAAACCCCAGCCGGAAAGAGAATGTCTCAGTTCTGTCAAGCACAGCATCTTTCTGTGCATGTCCACGAACCGACAAGAATATCCCAACAGTCATCCAGTTGTATGAACCAAATTCTTTCCAGCGAACCCAATTTAGTTAAAAATGTTAGTGTGGAACCTCCAGTGTCAACCAACGATCATTGTTCCGTAATAGCGCAGCTATTATTTAGGGTTAGAAAACCACCATGTTTTAAAATATCGAGTATGGCAATAAAATAAAACCGACTTTTGTGATTTCAGGCTAAGGTTAAATGAGGCCGATTGGGGTTCCTGTTTCGACACCGACGTTGATGCTGCATGTAACCAATGGATCGAAAAATTATTAAATATCACACGAGAAACAGTAACCAGCGACCTTGTTACATTTAGACCAAACAATTCGCGGTGGTTCAACTCAAAATTAAGCCCAATGGAGAGAAAGAAAAATCGTATTCATAATAAAGCAAAACATAGTAAAAACGATTCCGACGCATGGCCAGTTTCGGCGATAAAGAAAAAATTTTATCAGGAACAGCTTAAATTAGCAAAAAATCAATATCGTGAAAGCCTCGATAAAAAAACTCAGAATAAAAAACAAACAAACAAACAAACAAAAATAAAAAACAAACAAACAAAAACAAAACAAAACAACAAAAGTAAAGCATGGTGGAAAACTTAAAAACATATTTTGTTCGATCTCGTGGAGGTTTGCTTACAGCTGTATTAGTGGAGTATCACGTTATTAGTGAGGATTCAGCTAAGCCCATTGCACTAAGTTCTTTCTTTATGCAGCAATCGGCCACCAATGGCAAGGCGGAAGTTCCTTCGGCCTCCCCCTTTTCATAGCCCCCTTCTGGTCCTATTTTAAACAAACTTAAATATCTCAAAGTGAAGTTCTGGACACTCTGGAATCCTTGAACACAAACAAAGCAACCAGATCGGACGGTATGAGTCCTCGCCTATTGAAAGAGGCTGCAGGCAGCATTTCTAGTCCATTAGCCCGTTTGTTAAACATAAACCTTCTTAGCGCATGTTTTCCCGTGATGTGGAAAAAGACAAATGCGACACCCGTCAACAAAAAAGACCCGGGCAATCTATATCAAAATTACAGACCATATCATTATGAAGTGCAGTCGCGAAGGTAATGCAAAAACTAACTTTCAAACACGTATTCAATTTTTATCTTGATAAAAACGTTTTTTTCTCAACAGCAATCCGGTTTCTTGACACAGGACTCTTTTACTTATCGGCTCCAATATCTCTATCACGAATTCTTTAAAGCTTTAAACGACTCGAAGGAAGTTCAAATAGTGTTTTTGATATCACGAAAGTTTACGAAAGGATTTGGCATGACGGTCTTTTAACTAAATTACAGAAGTCTGGCATATCTGGTATTTTATTAAAATAGCTCACTGATTTACTTGCCTGCATAAAAGAAAACAACGGGTTTTACAATTAAAGGCCAGGTCTCTGAATGGGGAGATGTAAGAGCTGGTGTCCCTCAAGACTCTGTGTTGGACCCTTTATTATGTTTGATCTACATCAATGATATTGCTGACGTAGTAACCACCAAAATTAAATTACATGCAGACGACATTACTTTAAATCTCGAAGTCACGGACGCTTCTGTAACCGGTTGTAAACTAAAAATTGATGTATAGAAAATATCAAAGACTGGGCCGACAAATGACAGGCTACCTTCAATCCAAATAAAAGTCAAAATATGATTATTTCTCGGGGAAACACCGTTAGACATCATCCTCAATTAAAATTATCAAATGATGAAATAGGATCAGTAAAGGAACACAAGCATCTGGGTCTTAACATTCGTGCAGACTTACTGTGGTCACGACACACCAAGTGACTTGTTGAAAAAATTACCAAATTAATTTGTATAATGCGTACATACCAGCTTCGACTCACTAGAAACAATATATTTTTTGTTCTTTATCAGACCACTTCTTAAATACGGTTGTGAGATCTGGGAGGCTGCACAAGGTGGGAGAAGTTCTTGTTAGAGCGTGCATGTTCAGCTGTATGCAGCCCGAGGAAAAACGGAAGCTGACATTAATGTGTAAGATTTGCCACAATGAAGTTCCTCAACATCTACCAGAAATCCCTAGTTAAGAAGCACACATAATAAAAGATTTAGCCAAAATATTACATATTTCGGCGTTAGGTCAACTAATTTTGCGAATTCGCTTTTCACCTCAGCTGCTCGACTATGGTACAATCGTCCATTGCATATCATGCAAGCAGGCCACACCTCAACTTTTCTAGTGCATCTAGATAAAATGTTTAAAATTCCACCGAAAAATAAAATCTATTTTATTGGGAAACGTTATACATCTATGCTATATATTCACGCCTTAGTATGGGCCGCAGTCAGCTGAACAGTCATCTCCACAAAGTAGGTTTATGCGAGTCCAGCAGCTGCGATTGTGATCATATAAATTATCTGTCCTAAGTACACCTACATTACAGTTGACTTACACGAAACAGTCATTCGAGTGGCTCTGTTTATTTTAGAAGCAGGTTTTTTAAGGTAGTGATAGGTGTACGGACTCAGACAATGAAAGTATTTTAGAGCAGTTTTCGCATTTATTGAAAAATCACAAAGGTTTAAATTCTCCTTGATCTAGTGGAGTGCGTCTTTACCCAATAGGATCAATTTCTGTACTAAAAGGTACACCATGGGTTTGTTCTATCTGTGCGTCCTGTCGGCTTACCTTCTCCTTGTGTTCTTTTTACCACTGTTATTTCTTCTTTTTTTTTCAACCTCCGGCTCTTTTTCTTTTTACTTCTAAGTTTAATTTTTTTCTGTCTCAAGAGGAATTCATATAGGCTTTGACCTGGTCTTCAACTGGTTGATAAAATACGTTTAAACCAAACCGAGTTCTGAATTGCACGATGTAACTTGCGTGTGGTGGAAAAGAGGTCGCAAAAACGCTCGTCGCTCTTTCTCCAATCCCATTGTCTGGACAGTTATTTATTTTTAAAATAGGTGTCTTGTTTAACTTTCACACACTTAGCACTGGCAGATTCGGTGCCCCTCCCTCCGCTGTTAAGTCGCACGCAGACTAAAAACGTCCAAATCCAGTCGTTTGCCTGATGGTTCTTTTCCATAATAGTGCTCCCAACCCCGAATTCGCCTGAGTACTTGGAGCTTAGGAGGGCTTCGCTCCCTGACTCCTAGAAAGGGCTCCCACTTGACCCTGGACTCTTCCCGCCTGGACCCTGAAGTCGTCTCCCTTTTCTGAAAAAATTCAACCCCGCCGCTGCTTAGGCTTCTCTTATAGGAGGGCTGCTCCAAAAAGTTTGTTTTGCAGCACGGACAACGCCCTTATTACCAACTACTTTAAAACCTGGCAGTACTTTCGGACCTGTATCCACAATATGGGCAACCTTCTCCACTAAGCTCCACCTTTGACCCATCAGGGGCGCTTGGTACGTGCGCCCAATGCTGCTATTTGATTCTTAGCCTTAGGGTGACTTCAGTGTCTGATGCAATATTCCTATACTGGGCGCACCGCCGCCCACAACTGGTAATTTCAAGGCATTGTATATATTTTTTCAGGTAGTGCTTCCTATGGAGAAGTCCCATTATATACTGAAGTAGTAGTAGTAGTAGTAGTAGTAGTAGTAGTAGTAGTAGTAGTAGTAGTAGTAGCAGTAGTAGTAGTATGCTGTGGCCGTGATGATATCCAAATCAAATAATTTTTGTGCGAATATCCCGCAGTGCATTGCGCCATGCTCTTAATTGCGCTTACCACCGGGCATGCTTTGCCAGGATATTGTGTCGCATTTGCATTTGTAACTCACGATGATAACTGCTTCAAACACTACCGAGCGGGCAGATAAACGTAAGGATAGGAGATCATGTTTTAAAAGTACTTTAACGACCGTTTGCCCTGGTAAATCGGAGAATGGACACCTGGAACCTGCGAAACATTACGATAGCGATCACCGAACAATCGAGGCTATGCTGTTTCAATTTACACTGTGGCTATGCGGCCACGCTGTTTCTCCGACCCAAGTTAAACCTCCAGACAAGATGAAATAAACTGCTGTGTTTGAGTTGACTTTACTGTAAAATAACGGCACATGACGGCCACTTTTTTAATAAAATCTTACAGCCAGGGTCGACCATATTTTATCAGGAAAGGGCAGCTTGAAACTTTTTTTTTCATAAAATTAATTTAGGTCGGGCGTTTTCAGTAGGGTCGGTCAGGTTACCGGAGCCACACCTATATTTTTGTTAGGCCTCAGGAAACTTGGACATTTGTTGCAACATGTTTAAAATAGATGTCCTTTCCCCTTTTACACGTTACCTCCTAGACGTCAGTTTAATTTGTTACCTTTGAACAACCGGACGCACTTGTCTAGTGGTAAATATGTGACAGGCTATGGCGCCGTTAGGGCACTAAACAAACTAACACACCCTTATCTCTGCACAGCAAGTCATGTTCAGAATAA